>ONZH01016907.1:0-156618 GCA_900303285.1 Rhinella marina | reverse complement strand
CCGCTGCTTTTCCTGTTGAAAAACTCACTGCTCAGCATCAAGTCGGATGCTTTGCGCTTGTCACAAAGAGACGGTGGAGGAAAGATACGTCGCTTGATAGCCAGAGCACCCTCCGGTCTGTTTTCTCAGCGCGTATTGGGAGGAGGGGGATGAGGATGAGGAGGAAGAGGAGGAGAATGTCGGCGAGACAGTAAAGAGGGTACCAGTGCTCAGTCCTTAACTCTTTGAGCGTGTAATGGGGCTGAAGAGGAGGACTTTTTGGAGGAGGAGGAGGAAATGGAGAGTCAGGCCAGTGAGGAGAGGGAATTCTTACGTGTTGGGACTCTTGGCGCACATGGCAGACTTCATGTTAGGCTGCCTATCCCGTGACCCTCGCGTTAGAAGAATTTTTTTCAAACACCGATTACTGGGTGTTCACTCTCCTGGACCCACGGTACAAGCAGAACCTTTCCACTCTCTCATCCCTGCAGAGGAAAGGAGTATGAGAGTGAATAGATATCAACAGGCCCTGGTGCACAAGCTGAAACAATTCTTCCCATCTGACGCCCGCTAGCGGCAGAGGGCATGGTTCTGTGGGCCAAGTAGCGGGGGAGAGGAGGCGAGCAGGCAGCTTGTCCAGCACTGGCAGGGGAACGCTCTCCAAGGCCTTTGCCAGTTTTATGTCACCCCCAGCAAGACACTGTCACCTGTCCCCAGTCTAGGCAGAGTAGGGGGAGCTGTACAGAAAGATGGTGAGGGAGTACCTAGCTGACCATACCAACGTCCGTAGCGATCACTCTGCTCCATACAACTACTGGGTTTCAAAGCTGGACACGTGGCCTGAACTGGCGCTGTACGCCTTGGAGGTGCTTGGCCTGCCCTGCCGCTAGCGTGCTGTCTTAGCGGGTATTCAGTGCAGCTGGTGGCGTCATCACCGATAAGCGTACACGCCTGTCAACTGACAGCGCTGACAGCGCTGACAGCGCTGACAGCGCTGACAGCGCTGACAGGCTGACGCTTATTAAAATGAACAAAGCCTGGATTTCACCGGAATTCAAATCTCCTCCGGGGGAAAGCAGCTAAAGATTAACATTACTTATGTATCCGATTCCTCTTCGCTACTCCTCCTCCTCCTCCTCCATATCGTCTTTGCCTAACGCTGACCCAAAAAACGCCATTTTTAGAGGTCCAACTGGCACTCTTTTAAGCACAATTTTTTCAGGAGGTCCACCTACAGGCCCTCTCTTCAAACAATTTTTCAGGAGGGCCCCTACAGGCCCTCTATTCAAACAATTTTTCCAGAGGTCCACCTACAGGCCCTCTTCAAACAATTTTTCAGGAGGGCCCCCTACAGGCCCTCTATTCAAACAATTTTTCCAGAGGTCCACCTACAGGCCATCTTCAAACAATTTTTCCAGAGGTCCACCTACAGGCCCTCTCTCCAAAAAATTTTTCCAGAGGTCCACCAACAGGCCTCTCTTCAAACAAATTTTCCGGAGGTCCACCCTACAGGCCCTTGTCCAAACATTTTTCCAGAGTTCCACCTACAGGCCCTCTCTCCAACAATTTTTCCGGAGTCCACCTACAGCCCTCTCTTCAACAATTTTTCCGGAGGTCCACCTACAGGCCCTCTCTTCAAACAATTTTTCCGGAGGTCCACCTACAGGCCCTCTCTCCAAACACATGCTGCCCACAGGGTTCCGCAAATTCCTGGTCCACCCGCAAATTCCTTGTCCACAATGTCAAGGAGGTCGAGGTTCTGTTGATGAGCAACAAGTCCTTTCTGTACTGAAATCGCCAAACAAAGTCTCCTCTAAGAACCTACAGACCATTGTGGAGAGAGCGGCACAGCTCGCCATCAAAGTGACGAACCCCAACGCCAGACTGCGCAGAGAAGATAACGAATAAATATCTCTGTGGTTATTTTTGCTAAATAAAAGTTAAATAAACCCCCCCAAAAAATTCATCTTTTCCTGTGCCTGATCCACCCAAGTTGAATCTGTCCCATCCTGAGAAATCCCCCCCCAAGGAGTCCCCACTGTAACTTGCTTCCCATACAACTACCTCACCCCCGACACCTGTGTCTCGCCATTGTCCACCACCTCCTCAGACAACACTGGTAAATCCCCACTGTCAGCACACGGAAACAGCAAAAGGTCTTGCGAATTGGGCAAGAGAATGTTCTGGGCTAGCCACATCAGGGAAGGGGTGACTTATGGGGTTCCAGGGAGTACGTGACCACATGCAATATCCATTTAAAAGTCATGCCACACTTGATCAATCTCATAATTTACGACTGTACCGGTTGAGGGTGCTAAATTTTATAAGTTGGCGTCCTGCGTTCGTCATTCTAACTACACCCGGCTGTTATCACCACCACACACGCTAGCCCAGGGGGCACTCCTTCTGGCTCTTCCAGCGAACCTCCTTCCCCCAGCCTGCCCCCCACCTACAGGCCCTCTCTACAAACAATTTACCCGGATAGGGGACGTATTAGATATTGTACTGATGTTTTTTTGTTCTTCTTTTAATTGCCTCCTGACCTGTGATAGGCAGCGCATGGACACGTCCCCTTAGCTGCAGTAGGAAAGACACTCCCCTGGCCAGAGCAAGCTCTTTTTTCCGGTTTCCGTGGTCGAAAAATCCATAAAATCTAAGGTCCAGATAGGGGACGTATACGGTATTAAACTGAGAAGAATCGATACCGCACCGGCTGATGCTAGAGTATTTCCAAATGCATTCCGGCTGTTGTCACCACCACACACGCTCGCCCAGGGGGCACTCCTCTGGCTCTTCCAGCGAAAACCTCCTTCCCCCCAGCCTGCCACCCACCTACAGGCCCTCTCTCCAAACAATTTACTTCTTGTCCTATCTTTCTCTCTCTCTCTACAACTATTTTTCCGGATAGCTGCCATATACGGTATTAAACTGAGTAGTATACATAGAAGACATACCACACTTGATCAATCTCATAATTTACGACTGTACCGGTTGATGCTAAATTTATAAGTTGGCGTCCTGCGTCGTCATTCTAACTACACCCGGCTGTTGTCACCACCACACACGCTAGCCCAGGGGGCACTCTTCTGGCTCTTCCCAGCGAAACCTCCTTCCCCCCAGCCTGCCCCACACCTACAGGCCCTCTCTACAAACAATTTATTTCTTTGTCCTATCTTTCTCTCTCTCTACAAACTATTTTTTCCGGATAGCTGCCATATACGGTATTAACTGAGTAGTATACATAGAAGACATACCACAATTGATCAATCTCATAATTTACGACTGTACCGGTTGATGCTAAATTTTTAAGTTGGGGTCCTGTGTCGTCATTCTAACTACATCCGGTTGTTGTCACCACCACACACGCTAGCCCAGGGGTCACTCCTCTGGCTCTTCAGCGAAACCTCCTTCCCCCCAGCCTGCCCCCCACCTACAGGCCCTCTCTATAAACAATTTACCCGGATAGGGGACGTATTAGATATTGTACTGATGTTTTTTTTGTTTCTTCTTTTAATTGCCTCCTGACCTGTGATAGGCAGCGCATGGACACGTCCCCTTAATCTAAGGTCTAAGGTCCCAAGATAGGGGACGTATACGGTATTAAACTGAGAAGAACCGATACCATATCGGGTGATGCAAGAGTTTGTCCAAATCCATTCCGGCTGTTGTCACCACCACACACGCTAGCCCAGGGGGCACTCCTCTGGCTCTTCCAGCGAAACCTCCTTCCCCCCCACCTACAGGCCCTCTCTCCAAACAATTTACCCGGGTAGGGGGACGTATTAGATATTGTACTGATTTATTTTTTAGATACTTGGGAAGTAGCTATGCTCACCACTATACATCCAACAGCCACAGCAACTGATAAGAACAGATACTAAACTTGATTTTACCTGCAGTGCCAGCATGAGCAGTGGTGTCACCTGCAGGCGGTGATGGACCTTCGTTGCACCTAGTTGGGTGCTTCCCTAACATGTGATGGGTATTTGCGTCGCCTTTCTTGGTCTGGGTGAGCACAATTTCCATGAGGGTAACCACCAGGCTGTTGCCTGAGAATTTGTGGTAATGGTGGGATTAGGCAGCCTCAGAGGCATCCATGCATGCTGCCCCTGCTGTTTCCTGTCCATTTCCGTGGTGTTTCCATCATTTTCTGAGGTTTCCAGGTTTTCACCCAGCCTTCCCTAGGCAGAGCCTTGGTCCCCTGCAAAAAATGCTCGAGTCTCCCATCCGAGCATCGGGAAAAGTTCGACTCGAATAACGAGCACCCGAGCATTTTAGTGCTCGCTCATCTCTACATACAACCTGTCACTATGATAATTTTGCAGCATTTAAAGACTCCGATTTTAAATGTTTAACTTGTCCAACTCATAGTAAATCTAGACTAATTTGTTTCCATTCTTGTACTTTATGACATGTGAGAAAATGACTATGAGAATAAAGCAATGCAAATGAGCTCTTAACAAGCGCTGCCTCTAATTCCACCAGATGTAAGGCAGCTGTCCTATAAGGCTACTTTCACACTGGCGGCAGGCCTGATCCGGCAGGTGAAGGGTGCTGCCGGATCAGGCCTGCCGCAGTGACATGTGTGGAGCCGGAACCGTGCTCCGGCCCCACACATGTCACACAGTACATACATATACATACACATAAACATACACACACATATAGACATACAAACACACATACATACTTACATGCTCCCCGGCAGGTCTTCGGAGCGTCAGGACGGCTCACACAGGTCACGATTCCCCACAGCGCCCTCTGCTGGGCGCCTGGTGGAATCGTCAGATGACGATTCCACCAGGCGCCCAGCAGAGGGCGCTGTGGGGAATCGTGACCTGTGTGAGCCGTCCTGACGCTCCGAAGACCTGCCGGGGAGCATGTAAGTATGTATGTGTTTTGTATGTCTTTATGTGTGTGTATGTTTATGTCTGTATGTGTCTATGTGTACCCGGATCCGTAATGGACTCCATTGAAAGTCAATGGAGGGCGGATCCGGTTACCATTATGGTCACACCAGACCGATCCACCCCCATTGACTTGCATTGGGGGTCATTCCGGATCCGTCTTGGTGCGGATGCCTGGACCGGAGAGCAAACCGCAGCATGCTGCGGTCTGTTCTCCGGTCTGAAGACGGAACGGAATGCTTTCAGGAGCATTCCGTTGTCTTCAGTTCAGTTTTGTCCCCATTGACAATGAATGGGGACAAAACTGAAGCGTTTTATTCCGGTATTGAGCCCCTATGACGGAACTCAATACCGGAATTTTAAAACGCTAGTGTGAAAGTAGCCTAAGTCAATGCTCGAGCACTGACTTATAGGATAGCGGCATTACATCTGGTGGTATTAGAGGCAGAGCTTGTTAAAAGCTCATTTGCATCCCTTGCTTCCCAGAATTCCAGAGGAGCATGTATGGCCTATAAGTCTCATCTCGCCAATTAAGAAGCTCTCTCCCCATAGAGAGATAGTACCCCCCAGAAAATTACTATTATATGGTTTTCCTCTTTAAAGTATTTCTCCCATTCTATGCAAAAGCAATACAATTGTCATAAATATTGAGCAAGATCTGATCAGAGGAGGTTTGCTTTATTGACCATATACCACTTCTTTGTACTTCCTCAGCTGCTATTTAATAAATTCATGATGGAATAAACTAAGTTATAAAGCAAATCAAAGTTATCAAACCAAGTCCTGACCTACGTAATAATATTTTTTTAGTTTAGGCCCTTGTTCACTTACAGTTTGTTTTTCATCCATGAAGATGTCAAAGGATTTCCTGTTTGGTCCATGTGTCTGTTTTTTGCCCTTCTTGTGTCATCCATATTCCATTAACTCTGCTCGGCTGAAAATTTATTTCAAAAGCATCGCCTATCAGTGGTCAGTGAAAAATGAACCTAACACAGACCAAACACGGATGCCATCAGTGTTGTTTCTGTGATTTTCACAGACCCGTAGCCTTCAGTTAGTGTGTGATGCACATTATGGACTAGTAGTGCATATCTCTGTGATTTTTTTCAGTGATCCACAGTCAGTAACAAATACTGAGATATGAACAAACATATTCCAATGGGTATGTGTGCAGTCTGCACATGCAAATGAAGCCTGAATGGAAGATACAACTTAAAGGGGTTATCCCACGAATAATGTAAAAAATGAAAATCAGACATCATATAGTCCATGACAATACCTTTCTAACAAAGCTAGAACCAGCCATGTACCTCACATGGACCCAGAGATCTCCCCATTCATTGATCTGCTAGATTTATATCAAGCTGACAGCTCAAGGGGAGTGTCTTTTCTGCTGCAGCTAAGGAGGCGTGTCTCAGCTCTGCCTATCACAGCTCAGTAGGCAGTTAAAAGTTGAAACTGAGCATGTGCGGCCTGCTCAGTGAATAGGTCAAAGAAATAAGAAATTAAGTGGTCCTATACAGATACATGTTACTGAATAACTCAGTAGCTATACAAAATTTTTAATGACATGCAATTACAAAAGTATTCAGATCCAGGTGCTGGTTTGAAAACTGTAGAATATTTTTCGTGAGACAACCCCTTTAAAGGGATTGTTCCTCAATTGAAATTTATTCATGGTATAGGTGATAAATGTCTGATTGCTGGTCCCATCATTCTTAAGAACAGGGAAGCCGAGGCCTCCTGTGGCCATGTAGTAGGGAGGAGTTTGAAAGAAGTGATGGTCAAGCATTCAAAGTTTATGGGACTGATTATGATAGCCAAGAACCCTGTTCCAGTGAGCAGTTCAGGATCCCAATGGTGGGGTCTTCAGTGATGGGGCATTTATCACTTTGCCTTTGGCTGTGGATAGGTGATAAATGTCTATAGTGGGACAGCCCCTTTAAAGGTTCTATAGATAACATGTAAGTAAACAAGTAATAAAGTAAGAAGTAAAAGGAAACAGTGCTAAACAAATACAACAAAAATACCTTAATTCTCCAAAAGATACAGAGGGACATCAGAATAGGAAACCGAATAAGCTAATGAAAGCTGTGTTGTTGATTCTGGTCTGCTGGGACCAGTCCTTCATAAGATTCTAGTGATCCCACAGGTACTGAAGTGTGTCCACACTAGATTGTTGGAGCTGGAAGGGCTGCTGGACAGTCTGAGATAAGCTGCTTAGAATAAGTCATCTTTTCGTTTTCGTGACAAAGAATCAGTTTTATTGATTATATGATATTTTTAACTGAAAGGATGACTGTACTTCAAATAATGTTAATCCAAGTGGCAAGTTGAGAAAAGGAGCATAAGCTTTTGGCAAAACTTCTGATTTGTTTCTGAGAAAAGTTTCTTGGCATTAATAAAAATTGTTAAAGAACAACAAGTTATGTGAACAAGTTAAGTATTGATCTGTATCCTTTGAGAATAACTTACTGCTAGGCCAGTGTGAGCGGATGTATATTATAGTTAAAGTAGGCATTCAGTCATGAGCTCAAACTCAACATACAGGTCAGTACCTGCTATTTATTTTCCTCACTGCAAGCTTCATTAGGACAAAATTGTGATCTGTGACAATAGTTTAGTTACAGTGCCAAAAGAGAGTCTAAGATAGTTTGAGACACACCTCATGTCTCATCATTTATTCAGTCTGTTCAGGCTCTGCCCCTCCCCCCACAGATTTGCTGCTCCACATAAACCAAAATTTAATGCAGGCTCAGAAGGAAGTCAATGCACGACTTCATGAAATGATCCTTAGTACAGTGAAGCCTGGAGGTCATTGAAATAATAACTGTGGGGGCAGAACCTGACCATGCTAGAAGGCAGATGTTTCAGAGCTGTGTTCCCACTATTGGGCATCACAAAACAGCCCTATAACAGCCCTTTTGCAAAATGGTTAAGACTCAGACTAAAGAGAGTCCCCCCATTGCCACTCCAAAAGCAGGGAGCACGCAACTTGATAGGGAGAATTTTTTCAGCAAAAAACATCTCTCACCAACACACATGGACAAGATGGTGCCTGCACCAAGACCAGCAGGCCCCCAGTCAGATGATTTGGGAGACAAGAGCATCTCTGACCATCTTTGGAATTTGAACTCCAGCAATCTCCAGAGGCTTCTTAAAGAAAGCTCTGATTCATGCCTTGGAGCTGATGAAGATCAAATCAGACATCTGCCATATCAGTCTCTGGAGCTCTTTTAGTAAAACCTAATCTTCTTCTCTGCAGCAGTGAGAAATAGAATGCCAGGGGAGCACACACACTTGAATCAAGCTTGTCTCCTCATGGAGAACCAGAAGAACAGCAGCAAGTGGAAAAATGTGCACATTCAGGGCCTCGCAAAAGCCCATAATGTGCAGACTCTTTCCTCCATAAATAATAAATAAAATAATAAATAAAGTATTCTATGACCTCATTGGTCCAGATAGAGCAGCCAGATCATAGTCCTAAGAGCTCATAGGGCACTAAAGCCAAAACCCCTGCAGGGAGTCTGGACTCACAATGTGATTTGTGACCTCCTCAATTATTTGGAAACTGCTGCAATACTATCCACAGTCATAGAGAAACTGAATTTCAAGTTTGAGGGGTCATGTCTGACTTTTTACCAGGACTTGGCTCCACTCATGCTGCAAAAGTGGAGAAGACTGAGCCCCCTGAAAGATGTTGTATGCGCTAGGAAAATTCCATATCGAGAGCTATTTGCATTCAGGCAAGGAAGAAAATTATAATAAGATCTCCTGAGAATCCCCCCTCGGCAAGGCACCAGCTCTGCATAGAACCAATAGAAATCTCTTGTCTTGGCTCCCTCTGAGTGTGAAGAGAGATCTCCCTGAGTCTTCCTTAACTGGAGATATGGATAAGCCAAAGCCTCCCAAGATCAGAAAGGCATCCACAAGGCTCTGTCACACTTAACCAACAGTCTGGTATTTTTAGTTTTCTGAACTCAGCATACTGTACTTCCTTGTATTAATGCTGACCATTTTTTATGACCACTAGTTTCTCATACCCCAGAAAGTTGGGGGCCCTATACACGTTTTTTGTACTTGTGTGATCTGCTGTTCATATATACCTGGTGGTCCTCTTCAATCATATGATGCTGATCACTCTTTCCTCTCTCCTTTCTCTTCTTCCAACAATTCTGATTACCTGTTTTTTAGCATTTTCTTGTTTTCCCTTCAAGTTCTGGTATGGCATTCTCTGCATAGCTTCCAGTCCCTCATCTTGATAGAGGATATACCGTAAGAGTGGTCCAAGTCATGATGAACATTTATTGATTGTGAGTACCTGACTGTCTCTGAGCCACCTCTCAACTACAATCCTGGTGTTCCATTCTCAGAATCTATCCACCACCAATAACTCATGTATGACACATCCACTCTATTTACCATTTCATGGGAAAATCCTTTTAATACAATCTATAAACATTTGGCCAACAATGTGTACAAGCTGAAAAAGGCTCAAAACACAGGGCAACCTGGCAAACATATGCCTGGGTTTATGAAGCAGTAAGTCAATTTTATTTTACGCATTAATACATTTTAAATATACATTTTAAGGGGGTTTTCCAAAATTATTAAACATACAAAAAGAGAACTTAACTCTATTTGCATGTTTAACAGACAATGTTACCATATCTCAAGTATTTATTTTTTATTTGTTTACTTGTACAGTTCTGTGCTGTACTTTTGTTTCATTGCTGACAGGGCTTTCTGTGAATGGTATTACCAATCTGAAAGGCTACAATTTCCATGATTTTGCAGCTGCATTCATACCTTAGATAGTGTATAGAAGGGAGGTCAGAGGTCTGCCATCATGATTCCCATTCAGTGAGAAACTGTGTGCCCAGTAGGAATAATTGCACTAGAACAGTTCTCGTCTACTTTATGATAATTTTCTTCAGCTGTTACTTAATTGTATTGTTTACAATCTGAAAAATATAGACATATTAGAAAAAGGATATGCTTTAGTATCTGGTTCTAATTATTAAAAAAAATATAGGTGCCACATTCCATCTAATGGTGATTATTATCCAATTGAAAGTCATCAAGTTCATAGTAATCTAAAGCAGATATTATGATTTGTCATGTCCTGATCTGATTTGGCACAGGATATAGAAGTTTATAATATGTTATGTAATTAAAATGAGAAAAACATCTAAATCAATGAAAGCTTTTATCAGCAGATAGAGTTGTACTTTATGATAACGTGTTACAGCTAAGATTCCATCACCGGAGCAAAGATTCTATTCAGTGCCCTAGCCCTACACAAAAGGGGTAAGATAGTGCTGTAATTACTTATTATCTTCATGCATAACTCAGAACTGTTACTGTCACATTGTTCTTATGTTCTCCTATTCATCATGCATTTCATCCGCTGCCCAGAATTTAAAACACAATCCCTCCTGAGACAAGGAGAGAAGGAGAGATCTAAGGCGCAGTAGAGATATGAGGCATGTCATGTGGACTATTTGCTATTGTGGTGGACTTGTAATTCAAAAGAACTACATTATTAATAAAATTCATGATGAAATCAGCTAATCAAGATGTAGCCACCACTAAGAACTATGTTGTATCATGATCAAGGCTTGTGATGAGCGAAGTTATCAAAATTTGATTTGGCTGCTTCGTCGAACTTCACAAAGAAATTTGATTTGTTACGAACTACTTTGTCGCAAATCGTATTCCATTGTATGTAGCAGGCGCAATGACGGGGAACGGCGATCACGCCACCCCCTGTTACTGTACCTTTCACATGCCGCATTTATTGCTGATCACGGCATCTGACATTAATAATTAGGGTAAAAAAACACATACTCACCTTTTCCATTTGCTCGCGGAGAAGCTATCGTGGCCACCTTGACTGAAGAAGCCGCACTGAATCTTGCGTGGTGACATGATGACGTCGTTGCATGCGGTTTCTTCAATCAAGATGGCCGTGATGACCTCTTCACAAACAAAAAGATAAGGTGAGTAGTATGGTGTTGATAGACTGCAGGACCTTCTGTGATCATCAAAGTCCCTCAGCCTCAATGAGACTCCAATGCACTGGTAGAGCAGGCCTGTTTACAAATTTTAGACTTAACCCCTTCACCCCCGGAGCTTTTTTCGGTTCTGCATTTTCGTTTTGCGCTCCCTGCCTTCAAACAGCCACCATTTAATATTGCATACGGTGTAGTGGGAAGCGGGAAAAAAATTCCAAACCGGGTGAAATTGCAAAGAAGACGCTATTCCGCTACAGTTCTACAGGTTTCTTATTTACAGCGTTCGATGTGCATTAAAACTGATCCGTTACTTTCATTCTACTGGTCAGTACAAATCCGGCAATACCTAATATGTATAGTTTTTCCTGCGTTTTCATAGTGATAAAATAATTAGAAAGCCCTTTTTTTTTTTTTTTTTTTTCCTTGTCAAATCTTGACCCCTATAACTTTTTGGTATTTATGTGTACAGAGCTGTATGGGGGCTCATTTTTTGCGGGACGATCTGAAGTTTTTATTGATATCATTCTGGGGTGTGTATGACTTTTTGATCACTTTTTATTTAATTTTTTTTAGAAAAAAAAAGCGACAAAAAACAGCAAATCGACATTTGGACGCTTTTTTCCGCCACACAATTCGCCGTATTGGAATTTTTTTTTTTATATTTTAAAAGTACGGGCATTTTCGGTCACGGTGATACCCATGATGTCTATATTTATTGTTATTTAGGTATTTATTTTTTACTTATACAGAAAGGGGGGTGATTTGAACTTTTACATCTTTTTTATTTTTTATATATTTTTTAACATTTTTTTTACATTTTTTTTTACTATTAGAAAGCTCAAATATGGGCTTATATATTGTGGCTTTTTTTTTTTTTCTTTATGAGCAATTATGGATTTTATAGACTCAGAAATCCATGAGTTGCTCTTTTCTTATCCTGGCCTGCCATCTAGTGGCCAGAATAAGAATTGCACTTTGAAAACTGTAATCCTCACCAGCGAGGATTACAGTTTTCATATGGTGTACAGACACCCCGATTGGCCACACGGGGTGTCTGTACACCACCCGGAAGCGAATGCTTCCGGGTTGAAACGCAACTAGATGCCGTGATCACGTGTGATCACGGCATCTAATCAACCAGGAAGACGCCGCCGATGGCGGTAAGTAGCGGCAAGTCTCTGCTGTTAGAAACAGCAGAGACTTGCCGGCCATGACGCCCGCCGCACCCGTGAGCGGGCGCCATGTGCCCGCATCGCCCCAGCGCCGTACATGTACGGCACTGGGCGCGAAGGAGTTAAAGGGGTTGTCTCACTTCAGTAAGTGGCATTTATCATGTAGAGAAAGTTAATACAAGCAACTAATGAGGGCTATTTAGTGAGGGGTTATTATATGTATATATTTATTATATGTTTATAGAAGGGACCCCCAGCAGCAACAATTTAAGGTATTAATGGGGTTACTGACCTCTGAACATTTTTTATCTTTTAACACAGTTAACACTTCCCTTTTGAGAAGTAATCATATTATCACCACAAGTAGGACTGCACCTGTATATAATGCTGATTACATAGGATCCCACCACTCACAACAAGTAACAGGTTACAGCTCACATCCTCCCTATCCCTGCACAATGATACCAACACAGATCACAGAGCATGCCCTCACTATTCTCTCTCAGAAATCTGCCAGTCATCTCCAGACTACCATTTCCTATGGCCCATGTGAGTGCTGTTAACAGTGCAGTCCCTAGCATGTAGCACATCATGTGACCTAAAAATTATTACTTATGCCGTTAGTCATCAGAGTGGAGCCACCATATAGATCCCCATGAGCGCAAGCCTCCTCTGCCTTTATTATTGCAGAATTTGCACAATTTTAATCTTCTAAGCTGCTTGGCATCAGTCGTTGCTCTAGTTCAACAGTTACAAAATGGAGGGGAAGAAGGGAGGGTGCCTGTCAGCATCGTAGTTCCTATTTTAACTTCAAGATTAGTGTGACAGTGTTACAATGCTGTGGATAGTGCTGATCCCATCTTATGGGGTTCTGTACTTTGCACCCATCACGCTGATGCCTAGCAAATTGTGATCCATGTTCATGTTAACTAGCACCCACAAACTGCCCATCTGGAGAAATTGGTCTGCACCGTGGCCCGCCACACGTTGTGGACTGCTGATGAAAGAGGTGGCGAATGAACTGCAAGTCTTATTTGTGCCCTGGCCCTGACCTGTGTGAATGAGGAAGTAAGGGGGTGCCATGACCTGCCAGGATCCATCAACCATCAGCCAGTGTGTGGAAGTGATGGCAAGACATTCAATAGCCTGAAAACTGCAGTGGCATTCAGCTTCTGTGGTTTTCAAATTAAATGTTAAGTGGATGTTTCAGTTTGCTGAGAAATAGCGGTTTCACCCCTGAAACCACTTGGCATTACAATCAGATCTGTGACTGCCCCACTGGACCTGAGCTCATTCTCTTGGTTGTGTCGTAGAGATCATGTGATGCAGGGGCTGGACTGGCCATCGACTCTACAGGGAAATTTCCCAGAGGGCCACCTAAACCCACCTTTTGGTCAAAAGCTAGGTACATAAAGATTTGATGCTCTCAGTATTAATTAATTTAGGCAGTATTTTTCCCTGCACTGTGGTATCTGGGGCCACTTTTAGGTTTTCTTCCAGGGCCACTTTAGGTTCCCAGTCCGCCGCTGATGTGATGGATGCGTTTGTGGCATTAGGAGGCCATCTTGCTTTAAAGGGAACCTGTCATCTCCAAAACACCCCGTGAACTAGAGTAAGAGATGTATAGTGTAAGTGACGTTGAGTCTGGTTATGTAATTTTTATCTTCGTACTCACTTCCATTCTGACTCTGTACTCCCACAAACCTGCAGTAAAATGCACTCAGTGGACTCTAGTGTTCACTCACATAATGGAGAGGACTCAAAGAAGAGTCCAGTGAGTGCATTTTACTGCTGGTTTGTGGGAACACAGCGTCGGAATGGAAGTGAGTATGAAGATAAAACTTACATATTCAGATTCAGCATCACTTACACTATACACCGCTTACTCTAGTTCAGGGGGTGTTTCAGAGATGACAGGTTCCCTTTAAAAGTAGTGGCCAGGAGGAGCTAATCTGCCTTATTACGACTGGGTTAGTGCCACCCTGCTTGTCCTTACCCTTATACAGTTAGACGGTCTGAAAAAAAGAGGGGTTTTCAGTCAGCACATCCCAATGCGCAGGTGCACGTTGCTATGGCTGATTGCAATGAAAAGGAAAATACATACAATGCAACCGCACACTGCTAACCAGATAAAGCACAAAATGCCATAGAGATATGAAGTATTCTGGAGCTAATGCTATGCTTGTTTGGTAAATAAGAGATTCTTGGCAAATATATTTTGCACAAAATTATCTGGGCCCGTTCACCAAATCGTCCAGGTGATCTCTGTAGAACGGGAACCTAACACTATTTCCTACCTGTTATGTGCCGACCTTGGCTTCCATATAATCAGGGGGTGTTTGGTTCCACATGCATGCTGGGTACCTTCTGCCTTTTGCCATTTGTAGTGCTTCAAAGGACTCCACTAATACAGGGATGGTACCAAGCATGCATGCCAAGTCCACTCAGCTTTATAGTTACACTAGTTAAAATCAGCCTATGGAGCAGGCGGGGCTAGTCAGGAGTGCATGACCAAATGGAGTAGCCACACCTCCAATACAAACTTACAAAGAAAAAAAGAGGGGATGTGCTGACTGAAAACCCCTCTTTTTTTCTTTGTAAGTTTGTATTGGAGGTGTGGCTGCTCCATTTGGTCATGCACTCCTGACTAGCCCCGCCTGCTCCATAGGCTGATTTTAATCAGTGTAACTATAAAGCTGAGTGGACTCGACATGCATGCTTGGTACCTGCATCCCTGTATTAGTGGAGGCCTTTGAAGCACTACAAATGGCAAAAGGCAGAAGGGACCCAGCATGCATGTGGAACCAAACATCCCCTGATTATATGGAAGCCAAGGTTGGCACATAACAGGTAGGAAATAGTGTTAGGTTCCCGTTCTACAGAGATCACCTGGACGATTTGGTGAACGGGCCCAGATAATTTTGTACAAAATATATTTGCCAAGAATCTCTTATTTACCAAACAAGCATAGCATTAGCTCCAGAATACTTCATATCTCTATGGCATTTTGTGCTTTATCTGGTTAGCAGTGTGTGGTTGCATTGTATGTATTTTCCTTTTCATTGCAATCAGCCATAGCAACGTGCACCTGCGCATTGGGATGTGCTGACTGAAAACCCCTTTTTTTCTTTGTAAGTTTGTATTGGAGGTGTGGCTACTCCATTTGGTCATGCACTCCTGACTAGCCTTGCCTGCTCCATAGGCTGATTTTAACTAGTGTAACTATAAAGCCGAGTGGACTCGGCATGCATGCTTGGTACCTGCATCCCTGTATTAGTGGAGGCCTTTGAAGCACTACAAATGGCAAAAGACAGAAGGGACCCAGCATGCATGTGGAACCAAACACCACCTGATTATATGGAAGCCAAGGTTGGCACATAACAGGTAGGAAATAGTGTTAGGTTCCCGTTCTACAGAGATCACCTGGACGATTTGGTGGACGGGCCCAGATAATTTTGTACAAACTATATTTGCCAAGAATCTCTTATTTACCAAACAAGCATAGCATTAGCTCCAGAATACTTCATATCTCTATGGCATTTTTTGCTTTATCTGGTTAGCAGTGTGCAGTTGCATTGTATGTAGTTAGACGTTCTGGCCTACTCATGATATCCTTGCAATGTGTTAACCTGGTTCTCTCCCCTATGATTATGTACAGTACAGAAAATGAAATAGAAAATGATAATGAGAAAATAAAGATCCATGCAAAAATGTATGCTTTAGCATCTGGTTCTAATTAGTAAAAAAAATCTAGGTGACACATTCCATTTAATAGTGATTATTATCCAACTGAAAGTCATTAACATCATAATAATCTAAAGCAGATATCACGTTAATCCTCCTCTGCCATGCACTAATCCGATTTGGCAAAGGACGTAGAAGTTTATAATATTTTATGTAATTGAAATAAGAAAAAAAATCAATAAATGTTCATCAGTAGCTAGAATTGTACTTCATGAAACCTGCAGTCATAGCTAATCTTTCCGTTACTCGGACAAAGATGCTGCTCACTGGCCTATATGTAAATATCTCAACGACAGGTAAACTGTCAACGCAGAAAAATCTCGCCTTCCACCATCTCACCCATGGGAAATATGGCTCATACTTGTTCTGAGGGAAAATTAGATATTTCAGTTTTTAAAGTAAATCCAATGTAAATGAAATATGCAAATATAACTGTTCCACAAAATCCATATGTCCATAATGAAACATAGAGATGCCAATGGAAAGGCTGCATTAAAAAAGAGTTCAGGCTAACAGCAAGCGACCCCATCTTGGGACAAAGAGTTTTAGGCTGGGGCTACACAGCGACATCAAGTCACAGAAAAGTATCTTAGAGCTGTGATTTGGCATTGAAAACATAGACAGACATGTTACAGGCGAGTCGTGTGTCACGCGTGACTTATACTGAAGTCAACGCAATGCCTAGAGGGACAGTCATACTGGACTTAGTATTAACCAGTAGACCTGACAGAGCAACAGATGTGCAGGTTGGGGGATGCCTTGGAGATAGTGACCATACTATAATAAACTTGTCATTCAAATGGGTGTTTTGTCGGGTGGGGGGTACAAAAATGCTGAACTTCCAAAAAGCAACAGTTCACCAGCTTGGAGAGGCCATTAGTCTCATTAACTGGGACAATTTCCTCAAAAATAAACATACAGCCACAAAATGGGATAGTTTTAAAGGAATCCTAAACTCTTATTGTGAGAGATACACAATGGGTAGAGATGAGTGTATTTGAACAATTTGAATTAATTTGTGACAAAGTACATTAAGAATCAGCTATTTCCTAGCTGCAGGAAGCATTGCAGAGAAGCGCACTCCTTTTATACTGGCTGCTGATTCTACAGAACTTGTTCTGTTACACACAGATACAAGTAGTAGATCCTGTCTTTTGATCCTCCGCCTTCACACGGTCAGCATTTGGTCAGTAATCCATTAGTATTGCTAAGGCCAAAAAAAAAACAGGAGTGGATCCAAAACAGAGATAACATGTGATGGGAATATTTGCATGTCTTCCGTGTTTTGTACCCACTCCTGCTTTTGACTTCCAAATCATGAGCAAATCCTGATGCAAAATAGGGACCATGTGATAGAGATCTTACGGATGCTCCAAAGACTGGATCCGTTTTGTTTTCCATTTTTCCATCCTTCTCACAGATCAGAAGAAGGGTAAAATAAATGGTGATGTCAACATGGTCAAACAAGAACACTAGTGGCCCCATCACAGAGTGGGGAGGTGGTAACTGCATGAGGACTCAATACAGTGGCCCAGTTACATTGTGGGGAGGGTAGCAACCGCATAAGAAATCAACATAATGGTCATTCACAGAGTGGTGAGGGTGGCAACCGCATAAGGAGTCAAAATAGTGGCACAGTTACAGAGTGGGGAGCGTGGCAACTGCAAGAGGAATAAACTTAGTGCCCCAGTCACAGGGTGGTGAGGGTGGCAACCGCATGCGGAGTCAACACAGTGGCCCAGTTACAGAGTGGGGAGGTGGGGGGGCAACAGGAGTACAATAACAGCACAAGACGGTGGGCAGCACTGGGAGAAGCTGGCAACAGAGGCAGCAGGTGTGTGTCATCAGGCAGGTGGCAGCATCAGAATAGTGGCTGAAGCTGGTGACCAGAAGAAACGGGTCTTTTTTCACCCAAATGATATAGTCTGGTGAATCAGGCACTGGTGTGTTGAAATCCTGGCACACACCTGATTCTCCTTTACAATGATTAGTCTCTCAACATTTTGTGTGGAAAAGCAAGTACTCTTTCGGGTAACTATGCTTCCCAACGCACTAAACACACGCTTTTATGCCACACTACTGGCTGGGAAGAAAAGTTTGTCCAGGGCAAACTCGGACCAGTTGCAGTCACAAATCAAGTTTCACCCAGTAGTCCAGGGAATCTTGGATCTGGGGTGGCAGGGTGCAGTCCAGTTATGCGACCACCTGCTGGTTCATATTTATTCAGTAGGCGGGTGAAGAAAAATGCTCATTAGAGACTCCAGACTTAAGTTGCTGCTGATGGAGCTGGTGACTCCTCAGGTGGGCATGAGATGTAGGAGCCATGTCTCCTGTCCCCTGGCCTGCCAGATTTATCAGCATTTGCTCCAGTACATGAAGGAGTGGAATGTTGTTCATCCTGTAGTCCTGGCAACTGACAAATAAAGTTGCCTCCTCAGAGCTTGAGCAAACGGCAGTTGTCACACATCTGCTGCCACTGGCTAAAGTCTAAGTTACACAGGGGAGTACCCCTGTTTGCCTGCATCATCAAGAAATCGTTCACGGCTTTCCTCTGCTCAAACAGTCAGTCCAACATGTGGACGGTGGAGATCCAACGTGTGGAACTGAACTTTTCTAAACATTTATTAATTTGGTCAACATTAATTATAGTTATTAAAATTTTAGTAACTAAGCGTACAAGGCCTCCTCAGCAGGAGATGCTTAACCATCTTTCAAAGCTTACCATCTTGAAATTAACAAGTCAGTTCATGTGCCATGAAATTTCTAGGTCAAGCCCATGAATTTAATTTTTTCTACATCCTTCCCTTGACATATGAAGATAAGACCTTTTCAAACGTAGGAGGTTCAATGATACACTGAATAATAAATACAAGAACCTCTGAAAACTACTTAAGATGACTAGTAATCTGATCTGTCAGGATGATGTACAGTTATCAGCGTCATTATAGACTGTGAATACTAGACATTCACGCTGGGATGCTTTGAAGCACAATTCTGCATGATGCTCATAGTAGCACAATACTTAATGGGATCAGTGACGGCCAAAGTGCTCATGTGTATTTTTCCATGCTTTATAATCAAATAAAATTCTCAAATGGCTTGGAAATTAAATATATACTTCGTTATCTGTAGTGTTGAGCGAGCACCTCTGTGCTCTTATGCTTGGGTGCTCTGGCCGAGCACTAGGGGGTGCTCGAGTGCTCGGCCGAGCACCCGAGCATAATGTTAGTCAATAGGACTAAACCAGGCACCCCCTGCTCGGAAGAGGGGAGGGTGTCTGGTTAATAGAAAAAGGTCAAAATCGCGACTTCTCCTCTTTTACTCCTTTCACTCATAAAAGTATGCTAATTAACTGAATTTGTACGCATTAGCGCACAATGCGTAGCATTAGCATACTAATTTGTACGCATTAGTGTACAATGCGTGGCATTAGCATACAAATTCGTACGCATTAGCGTACAATGCGTAGCATTAGCATACACATTTGTATGCATTAGCATACAATGCGTAGCATTAGCATACAAATCAACATTACAGTGAATGCCAGTACTCCCCCGCATGTTTATTCGCTGCGTAGCAGCGAACAAACCTGCGGGGAAGAAACTCGAGCATTGCGCTCGAGTACACTCGGTGTTTGGCCGAACACCGAATGGACCCGAGCATAGGCATGCTCGGCCGAACTCGCTGTTCGGCCGAGCATGCTCGCTCAACATTAGTTATCTGCAATCTTAAAGGGGTTTTCTAGTATTTTTACATTGATGTCCTATCCTCAGCATAATCCATCAATATCTGATCCGTGGGATCCAATACCATGTGTCCCCTCCGATCAGCTGTTTGAGATCCACTCTGGCTGGGGTGTGGAGTGCCAGTCCCCTGCTGATCTGATATTGATGGCCTATCCCATGGATAGGTCATCAACATAAAAATCCCGTAAGGTAGGGGCGTGTCTGGATGAGCACCCAAGAACTTGGTCTCAATGCAGCTACATCGCTGCTGTCAGAGCAGGAACATCACTCACAAATATCCTCTAGGCCAGTGATTTTCAACCAGTGTGCCTCCAGCTGTTGCAAAACTACAACTCCCACCATGCCCTTCTGTAGGCTGATAGCTGTAGGCTGCCTGGGCATGATGGGAGTTGTAGTTTTGCAACAGCTGGAGGCACACTGGTTGAAAATCACTGCTCTAGGCAGTGTTGTAACTTGAAATCACTGGGCCCCACAGCAAATTTTAATGGGGTCCGCTCCCCACGGTCCCCTTAATACAGACCTTAAACCGGACCAAAAAATAAATAAATACTCACCTGTCTTCTCCACCTGCTCATACCTCCGCTGTTTGTGCAGCACTGTGTCTAGGCACACAGTTTCCTGAGACCTAACATTGCACAGCCTCAGGTTATAGTGCACTCCTATGCACACTACATCCCATCCTAAAGCTGTGCACTTCTGGCACTTAGTGCAGCACAGTTGCCTAGAGAAGAAGGGAACAGGGAATGGTAGTAATACCAGTGCTAGGACGAGAAGCACCATACTCACCACCCCCTGTTTAGTCCCCTGGCATAGGGCACTACTATTTCAACACCTAGCTACTGTCTCTAATGTCTGGCAAAGAATGTAATCTTGCTGTTCTTTTCTATGTCCTCTCATACTGTGCCTTGCTGATGTGTTTATGCAACATTATATAACCAGTGTCGTAGCTATAGGGGTCGCAGCGGTCGCAGTTGCGACCGGGCCCCTAAGCCAGGGGGCCCCCTTGCCACTTGCAGGGCCGCACCGCCAATTAGCCAGTTGCGGTGCGGCCCTGCGCACAGATGGGGGGCGGCAGCGGGGCAGAGAGAGATGAGCGCTTCCATTGTGGAAGCGCTCATCTCCATAGTCCTCTGTATCGCCGTCCTGATGCCTGTATTGTACTGCGGGGCAGGGGAGTGAGAGGTGTCTCCCCTGCCCGTTCCTCTGATAGGCTGCAGGCACTAGGCCTACAGCCTATCAGAGGCCGGCTCAGGCGGCGCGATGACGTCATCGCGCCGCCTTAGCTGTACAGCGCGGGACACAGGCCGGAAGAGGCCTGCATCGCATCGCTGCCAGCCTGATGGAGGTAAGTATTAGTGTTCATTTTTTCTATTGTAGCACGGACCAGATCTCTATTGGGGGCACTGTGGGCATTTTTAGGGGCAAATGGGGGCATTTTTACTGGCACATGGGGGCACTGGGGGCATTTTTACTGGCACTGGGGGCATTTTTACTGGCACATGGGGGCACTGGGGCATTTTTACTGGCACTGGGGGCATTTTTACTGGCACATGGGGGCACTGGGGGCATTTTACTGGCACTGGGGGCATTATTACAGGCACTGAGGCCATTTTTACTGGCACATGGGGGCGCTGGCGGCATTTGTTACTGGCACATGGGGCACTGGGGCATTTCTTACTGGCACATGGGGGCACTGGGGGGCATTTCTTACTGGCACTTGGGGGCATTTCTTTATGGCATGGGGGCACTGGGAGCATTTTTCTGGCACATGGGGGCACTGGGGCATTTCTTACTGGTACATGGGGGCACTGGGGGCATTTCTTACTGGCACATGATTTTGGGGGGAATCAATGGGGGGAACTTCTGGCGCATTATTGGGGCATTTCTTACTGGCACATAATTTGGGGGGCATCTATGGGTGGGGAGCACTTCTTATTGGGGTGAAATTTTTGGGGCACTTCTTACTGGCACATTGGAAGCATTATTACTTCTGGGGCACAGTGGGGACATTAGTACTGTTGGGGGCACTATTACTAACAAGTGCACTCTGGCAGAGAATTATTAGTTGGGACTTTGGGGAGCACTATTACTGTGGGGGCACCCTGGCACAGTATCCGCGCAGTTATTTCTGGGGGACGTTATGTTAACACTATTACGGGACACTATTTGCTGAGCGCAGTTATTTTAGGACACTGTGTGCCAATAATTATTAAAGGGCACTATCTGTGTGGTACTAGTGGCACAGTACTGGGGGTGGTAGGATGATTTGTCCAGAAGACGGGAGGATGATGGAAAAGTAGTAAACTAAGATTTTTTTCTGTCAAACTGCAGAGATGAGAAATGGCTGAGAAATGGCGACTGGTCTGAAAGGAGAAGATGAGGAAAGAGAAGATCTACTTCAGAGGAGACACTGGATGTAAGAGGTATGGGGCGCTGTATTATACTGGATGTACGAGGTATGGGGCGCTGTATTAGGCTACATTCACACGAACATTGTATTTTGCAGTCTGCAAATTGCTGATCCGCAAAAAAAGGATGATGTTACATATGGCATCCGTTTTTTTTGCAGATCCACTGTAACGATGCCTATCCTTGTCCGCAAATGGACAAAACTAGTAATGGACATACAAATGCGGACAGCACACAGTGTTCATTGAAGTGAATGGGTCCTCATCTGAGCCGCAAAATATGCAGATCGGAGGCCGCAAAAACAGGCAAAAACAACTGTGGTGTGAATGTAGCCTTACCCTGTATGTTCTGTAGTGATACACGTAATGTTAGGAGGAAACAGGTTAGGGTGAGAATTTGGCATGGGGGGGGGTTTCAATTTTTGACTTTGCCGGCAGAAAAGCTAGGTGCACCAGCGCTGGGGGGGGGGGGGGGGGGGGGGCATGTGCCTACTTTTCCAGCAGGTAGCATATGCTCTGCCAGAGTCTAAGACAAGAATGTAACGAACCATTCCATTCTTTTTCACCTTTGAGAAGGAGTGGGCCAGTCCCCCTTCCCACCAAGGAATATGTTCTTGAGGAAATAGTTGGAGTTAGACTGAGAAAGATACCAGACAACATGGTGCAGTGAGAAAGCGTTTCCCCCTCCTGCAGCAGGAGTCTTCCAGGGGAAGCAATGCAGAGAGCACCATGACTCCTTGAATTTAATAGACTGAGGGGGTCAATGGTTAAAGGCACCCCACTCAATATACCAGAACTTCTAGAAAGTTCAGTAACCATCCTGAAGCCTGACATTAGCAACAGAGAGAGAGAAAGCAGCATTTAGAAGAACTGTCACCATATTGCATCCTGCTAGAACTGTGTAGCGCCTTACGGATGCTAAAAATACAAGATCCTTTTTTATTTTGTTTTTTCTGGTGAATCAGAACAGCAGAAAAATAAATGGCGATGTCAGCAAGGACAAACAGGGACAAAAGTGTCCCCATAACAGAGTGGGGATGGGGGCCAACAGCACTGGCAGTAACAGAGACAAAAGTCAACTTATGACAGAGTGGGGGGGGCAGCAGCAGTGACTGTGACAATGGTGTCCCTATGACAGAGTGGGGAGTGACGCAATGGCGTACAGCACAAGATGGTGGCAGATCACAGTAGTAGCAGAACCCAAAAACAGCAGTGTGATAGAAAGGCCCAGTGGCATGCATATCTTTTTAAAAATGTAACATGTACATATCAGTAGGCCAAAAAGCCCCATTGTAGGAATGGCAGTAGAGGCAGTAGGCAGGTGGCAGCAGGACGTTGTCTGTTTTAACTGCCCATTTTGTAGAATATTCCAGTGTGGCAGCATACAACAGTATGATCATTAGTGTAAGAATGATCTATTCTGTTGCATAAGGCACTGGTGCCTGGAAATCCTGGTTATTCCACACCTGATTCAACATTATGAATGTTAGTCTCTCAACATTTACTGAGAAAATGCGAGTTCTCTTAGGGGTAACTATGCCGCCCGCCCCATTGAACACCCGCGTTGATGCCACACTACTGGCTGGGCCTTTGTGATGACAAGTTTGCTTGCCCAGTAGTTCAGGGGATCTTGGATCATAACAGGGTGCAGTCCAAGTATGCCATAACCTGTTAGTTGAGGTTCTGCTGCATGTCCCGCTGCTGCTGCTGGATGGTTTTTTTGGTAGGCGGCTGAAGAAAACTGTTCATCTTAGACTCCAGACTGAATTTGCTTTACATGGATCTGGTGCTGCTCCTGCCCCCTCCCCCCACCAGTCATGGCAGTCGAGCATGAGTGCAGAGGGTCCCCTGTCAGACCTTCCTGAGGACAGGTGATGGCATTCTTTGGCAGTAACCAACTTACTACACAGCATGTCTCTATAGTAGTCCATTTTTGCAAGGTCTAAAAAATGCACCCATTTCTGACCGCTAGTGAGAGTCTAACAATGTGGATTACCAGTAGTCATCCCTCTGCCAAATCTGGACAATATGGCTGTCACTACACAAACAGCATGCATCTATCCATTTGTGCAAGATACTCGGAGAGCTTACCTACCTCCATCTCCATTGCATACTGCCACGGTCTATCAGGGTCATCTGCGTCGTCCTCATTGTCGCCCTCCAGTTCCTCATGCTCCTCTCCTGTCTCTTGGGCAGATAAACCACCTAGTTGTGTATAAAATTCCTGGACATTTATGTCTTCCTCCTCTGCCAGTTCATCCTCCTCAGGGTTCAGATTGACAGGGAATCTGCCAGCAGTTCAACAAAATGCAGACGGCGATATATTAGACCACCCTTTAATACTATGGCACAGTAATTCTATATATGAACTAAGAGATTAACTGCAAATGTGCCAGCAGTTGAACAAGATGCTGACGGCAATATATTAACCCACCTTTTAATACTGAGGCACATTAATGCTATATAAACTAACAAAATAACTGTAAATGTGCCGGCAGTTCAAAGAGATGCAGAAGACATTATACTAGACCGCCCTTTAATACTGAGGCACAGTAATTCTATAAATAAACTAACAGATTAAATGGATTGCAACAGCAATTCAACAAGATGCACATGGCGATTACCCTCAACCTGCACTGGCCCTGTAGTCTCCTTATGCTCTCCCTACAGTGTCTAAAAACTCTCCCTATACTGTCCCTATACTGTCTTTGCACTCTCTCTATCCAGTATTCTAGAATTAAAAGCTTTCTGTAACACTGTTCCTAGTGTATAAGCGCTTGTCACATCTTTGCCTAAGCTCAGCTCACAGTGAAATTGTGAAGACCGTGCTGGATGAGACATTTTATAGGCCTGTGACATCATGGAGGATAGCTATCTGCTGATTGGCTGGCTGCATGGCATTATGGGTCATATCGCATTCACAGACTTCTTACTTTGACTTTGTAACATGTGCAGCAGCCATTTTAGAAAAAATCTGATTAATTACCACAAAGAGCAAGGATATTCGGCTTTGCAGCATATCAAATGTTTCCTAAATTTCGGATTGAATTCCGCTTTGGATGCTTTGATTCACTCAACATGAACAAAAAGTAATTGTCAGATAAGAAGATGAAAAAGGATATATACAATTACAATGTTGACAGCTGAACACATGGGCAATAACTCCAATGAAGATATGGATCCCCAACGATTAATTATGACTCCCTCTTTTCCTGACAATTTAAACCCATTCATTTCTCCCTCCCAGCCACTGGCTGGTGATGTCACTGAGAGGAGGCTGTCCTTATGATAATGAAGAACACTCCTCCCCCTTACATGGTTATACTTCTATTGAGAAATCCATGTTTTTGCAAGAATCTTCTAGAAATATAGTGTTCCCTGTAATCACCTGGGCATACATTTACCAACCAGGGCATATCTTCCTTTGAAATTCAGCCATTGTCATGCCAGGCCTTCATGGCAGACACACTACAGACACTTCTTTGCATAATTTTCATCCCTGGTCAGGATATGTGGGTAATTACCTCCAACCAGAAATGAAAATGTCATTCAATGCCAAGTATAGACCCTAGTGATAAAACCTTTATTCAATACTTTTGGCACCCTGGTGAGTTTGGGGCCAATTAAATGTTTGTCAGAGAGTGGACATTCTGTGGTGCTAACAGATATGCATTCCTTAAGGAACACAGATGTGATTATGAACAGACAATTAATATTGACAATTTTACTTATAATATTACAAAATGGTACTAACATTCACCTAAGGAAGCAGGCTGCACTACTTGCCAAGTGGTTTGTAGATCCATCACCATCATGAAAACATTTCACCTCTCAAAAGGAAATCCTCTACATTCACCCCTGAGTGGACCATGGTAGACTCTCCTACTACTTGAGCTGTTTATTCTCTTACACCTACAAAAGTCATAAAACCTAGTGACTCTCTTTACCCACCAGGATCCATGTATTTCTTTTACACCACTGGAACTACATCCACAGTTCTGAACGTAATACTACTACAACTTCATCCCATCATAGGTCTATTTCTGAGGATCAAAACCTATTTAGCCGATTGACAAGATTCTTCCACATATTTAATCTTTTTCTATATTATTATTATTTCTGACTTTATTCCCCAGAAATCCATACACCATTAATTACTGATTTTAGACAGTAGGTTTAATTGGAACCAAGACCAAAGTTATTTTCGTTAACCGTTTCTTTTAAAGTTTAAAGTTTATTTCCTGTTTTCCTATACAAAGGGTTATTTTTGCAATTGGTGTTAATTCTGTTGCAATATATTTCCCAATACACCTCATTATGTATAGTGTATTTATGGCTTTCATACATTTACAATTCATATTAAGTCTTTTACACTTGTTATACAGATGGCAATCAAGATCTCCTCCTTAAATATCAAAATGGTTGAATAGCCCTTTCAAACGCTCTTCAATATGGAGAGAAACTAAAACACTTAAATGCAATATCTTACGTGCCCAGGAAACACATTTTTTTTCTGAAGACAATTTCAGAATCCACAATTTCAGAAGACAATTTCCTCACACTTTCTATGCTAACACAAGACAGAAAAGAAGTGAAGTCTTGATTGCCAAAAACACCATTTCCTTTCAACTGATTTCCTCTCATGCCGATGATGAGGGTTGGTATTTAATACTCATTTCTAGAGATGAGAGAACTTTTCAAAAATCAATTCTGAAACTTCACTGAATTTTTCTAAAAAATCTGATTTGATACAATACGAATTACTTTGTCACAAAGTGTGTTATAAATCAGCTATTTCCCTGCCTGCAGAGAGAGTGTATCTCGGTGTACATCACTGTGCATCGCAGAAGCATGCATAGCTTGTGGTAGTGAAGCAGTTACTGTGCATCTGTATGACAGGCAGGTGACAGGTGTCAGCAGGGCCGCTTCTAGCTTTTCTGCTGCCTGAGGCGAAAAATGAAATGGCGCCCCCTTCCCATTAAAAAAATCAATGGTAGGAAAGTGAAATAACCAACTGTTTCTAGATCGCAATACTAGTAGCCCACAAAGACCAATAGCAATAAACTGCTCCTCTTTCGTTCACACTTGGAAATCTTAACTAAAGTTTAAGACTATGTAAAATCTATATACATAGGCCTAAAATAACTTTAAGATGTTGCTATTTATGCAGGGAAACCATTACTAGTCTCCTCTATAATGTATTCCATGCAGAAATAGCAAGTTTTGACAATTTTAAATTTATCTCTCAGAAGAAAGAATCCCTACCTTTCTCGGAGTAGTAGATTGTAGACTGCAGTAGATTGTGCAAAACTCAACACAATTAGATGTCTGGTCTATGTGGCAGGGAGCAGCGGTGGTCTGGTACCACTGGGTGGGGTCTAGGATGAATGCACAGGAGGCAGTTATAGGACAGGCTTACACAAAATGTATTGGAATGTTACACAGTGTATCCTATAGTCTTCCCTATGATCTCCAGGGAGGGCATACATAAACCATACAGGGAAATAAACGTTTCAGTGGTCCAGTGTACTTACATAGAAAAACTAATAGCCAAGAGGCTAAACATAACCCTGTTTCTGACCCTTATGTTAAAACTAGAGATGAGCGAGCATGCTCAGCTGAGCATGCTCGGGAGCAATTTTCGCGTATTAGCGTACGCATTTTTTAACCTGTACGCTAATGCATACGCATCTTCTAATCTGTACACTAATGCGTACGTATCTTATAAATTTGTATGTTAATGCGTACAAATTACAAGATGCGTACACATTAGCGTACAGATTAGAAGATGCGTACGCTACTACTCGAAAATTGCTCCCAAGCATGCTCGGCCGAACATGCTCGCTCATCTCTAGTTAAAACATAACTTTTTTTTATTATTCTAATACCTAAACACCTAAAGGAAAAAAAGAATTTTAAAAATGTGCCGTTTCTGTAGATGACCTTATTTTGACAGTAGTGTTAATAGAGTATCAATAGTCTATAAAAGTAGGGTACCTGCTTTTATAGACTCTTCTTCTTTTCCTTTAGGTGTTTAGGTATTAGAGCAATCAAATGAAAGTTATGTTTTAACATAAGGATCAGAAACAGGTTTTTTTTTAGCCTCTTGCCTATTAGTTTTTCCATTCATAAACCTCCACATTGAGCTCCCAGCAGCACACAGAAACCTGTGTCAAGAGATGACAAAGCCACTGCTTGGTGTGTGGGCAAAGACCTTTCCTTCATAGATCAAAGGTATAACACCAAGAAGTGTGCTAAACCCAAAGCTCCCTGGCAGCTGCAGGCCATAAGAATATGTACACAGTGCATTGCAGACATAGATAATAGTAGCAGCATTGATCCTATACCCAAGTCACAGCAGCACTACTCACTGGCAGCAGCAGTGGCGAGGCCTCAGGGCAGTTCTCAGCCAGGAGCAGACTCAGAGACTTACTGGAGCCTAGAGGGCAGGACGAGACTTCATCACAGATCAGCAGGGAGGGAGGAGGAGCCAAGTCTGTGAGTGATGTGATGACTGCCCACTCAGAGTCTGGGAGAGAAACAAGACTGAAGGGAGGGAGCAAAGTCTGCCCTAGTTGCCGGCAGGGCTGTGCTTAGTGGAGAGGGCCCTGTCACAGACCTGTGCACTTGGTTGCAGACCCTCCGTGCAGACCGCTGCCCAGACCAGTAAGTTAATAACACACAGCTGCTCCGCTGATACAGTCAGCACTTTGGACTTTGCAGCTCCTGGAAAGGCAGAGAGCAGAAGAGGCAGGCAGCAGAGGAGAAGGAGGTACAGGATGCCGCCCCTTCAAAGACAAGATAAGATGCCGCCTGAGGCGAGATTCTCATCTCGCCTCATGGCAAAAGCGGGCCTGGGTGTCAGACTTCACCTATTTGGTCAGTTACAGGTAAAAAATGGGCCAAATAATTGGTGTGAACTCAGCCTTACAGGTCAATGTTAGCATCAGGTATAATGTACTTAACCGTGCAGAGGCCAAGGATTCTATTATAGAGGGAAAGAGCAGTCTTCTTTTACCACATCTGCTGATTCCACATAGGTTGCTAAAGAATCTGTTCTGTTACACGCTGTTAAAAGTAGTGACCCCCATGACAGAGTGGAGAGGGTATCAGCAGTAAGTTTGTGTTGACATCATAGTTTATATCATCCTTCTTCTCTTCCATCGGAATAACAACCCCACAAAAAACAGATCCTGTCTTTTTAATATCTTCCTTTAAACGTTTAGTATTTGGTCAGTAATTGATCAGTATTAATAAGGCCAAAAAAGGAGTGGGTCCAAAACAGAGATGACAGAGATAATGGGAATATTTGCATGTCTTCTGTGTTTTGGATCCACTCTTGCTTTAGGCTTCCAAACCATGATCAAATCCTGATACAAAATACTAAGCTTGTGAAAGAGGCCTTATGCTCCATTTGCATAAGTTTTGGCCATTTGCCTCTGAAATCGGTTTTATTCAGATGGAAAAGAAGTCTTGCATGCAGTACTTTAATGGACTCTATCACACGGTCGTATTTGGTTAGTGTTTTGCATCAGTATTTGATCAGTATTGGTAAGGCAAAAACAGAAGTGGGTCCAAAACTGAGATAACTTGCGATGGAAATATTTGCATGTCTTCTGTGTTTTGGAGTCACTCCTGCTTTTGGCTTCCAAATCATGATCAAATCCTGATGCAAAATACTGACCCTTTAATAGAGGCCATATGGATGATCCAAAGACAGGATCATTTTGTGTTTTTAATGTTCTTCTAACATATCAGGAGATGGATAAAATAAATGGTGATGTTAATAAGGCCAAACATGGACACTAGTGGCCCCCTCATAAAATGGGGAGGGTGGCAACAGCATGAGGAGTCAACATAGTGGCCTAATTACAGAGTGGGGAGGGTGGCAACAACATGAGGCGTTAACATAGTGGCCCAGTCACAGAGTGCTGAAGGTGGCAACGGGGGAGGAGTCAACATAATGGTTCAGTCACAGAGTGGGGAGGGGACAAGAGCAGTGGCAGTAACAGCACAAGATGGTTGATGGCAGTTGGAGAAGATGCAACAGAGGCAGCAGGTGTATGACATCGGGGGGGGGGGGGCAGCATCAGAATAGTGTCTGAACATTACTGCCAGAATGATCTAGTCTGATGCATCTGGCACCAGTGTGTGGAAATCCTGTCTGATACAGGCCTAATTCATCTTTAGAAGGGTTAATCTCTCAACATTTCCTGTTGAAAGGCCAGTTCTCTTTGGGATAACTATGCCCCCTGCTGCACTAAACACCTGCTCTGATGCCACACTACTGGCCGGGCAGGAAAGCTTGTCCAGGGCAAACTCAGCCACTTGCAACCACAAGTTTGGCTGCCCAGTAGTCCAAGCGATCTTGGATTTGGGGTGGTAGGGTGTATCCAAGTATGCTACCACCTACTGGTTCAGGTTCTGCTCCATGTCCTGCTGCTGCTGGGTGGTTTCTTCAATAGGCTGGTGAAGAAAAGTCCTCATTAGAGACTGAAAACTTATGTTGCTGCTGAGTGTGTGCGTACACTTGGTCAGACCTTCATGAGGATCGGCAATGGTGAATATAGGCAGCAACCAACTGACTACATAGGATGTCTCAATAGTAGTTAAGTTTTTAATCCTCAGCAGGTGTTAAAAAGGCCCCCATTTTGGCTTGGTAGCGAGGGTCTAACATGGTGGAGAGCCAGTAGTCATCCCTCTGCTGAATAGTGATAATGCAGCTGTCACTAGGCAAGTAACTCAGCGTGCATCTGGCCATTTGCACAAGGGACTCCCTGCCTCCATCTCCACTGCATACTGGCACGGTCTGTTGGGGTCATCTGCCTGGTCATTGGCCTCCAGCTCCTCATCCTCCTCCTGTTCCTCTCCTGTCGCTTGGGCAAATAAACCACCTATTTCAGTATACAATTCCTGGGCGTTAATGTCCTCCGCCTCCTCTGCCAGTTCAGCCCCCACATGGCTCAGTTAGCCGTGAAATGCCTGTGCAGCTCAAGGAAGGCACGTTTTGCAGCATAAGAGTGGCTGAAATGCATGCACAGTTTCCTGGACATTTTCAAGATTTCTTGCAATTGGATTGAAGGTACAGGAACCGATTTACAACCAGATTAAAGACATGTGCCATACAGGGAGCATGGGTCAGCCCTCCTTGAAGCAGCGCCTGTGGTTTCACCTTTAGTCGGCAAGGAGACCGCCAAGATTTGATTTATTGGTTGATTACACTGAGCAGTTCTTCCCCGGTGTGACTCCCTTCGCCCAGGCTGGCCAGGTGCATAGCAGTGTGACAGCCGTGCTCTGCATACGTGGTATATTCGAGGACCACTCTGAACTGTGCCTACAGTGGAGGCTGAGAACAAGGCAGGGGATGAGGAGGCAGAGGAGGACATTAGCACCACAAGAACGCAGAGGCAGCATTGCCATCACCTGGCCAAGTTGCTGGTGTGCCTGAGCCGGAACTTCATTTACCCAGTGGACTGTAAAGGACATATATTGTGCTTGACCATAGTTATAGCCCCACATGTTGGCACTGCTGTGAACTGTACCAGACACCGACAGGCTCAAGGTCAGACCCACCTTCTGCTGTTCGTACCTATGCAGAGCTGGTACAGCTTTTTTAGAGAAGTAATGATGGTTTGGGAATCTCCACCTTGGCTTGGCACAAGCCATCTGTTCTCTGCAAAGTCAACTACATGGAAAGGGAGGGACTGTAGTATCGTCAATTTGGCCAGGGGCAGGTTCAGCTTCTTCACTGAAAAGCAGAGCAGAGCCAGCAGCATAAATCGCATGCCTGACAGAAGGAGAAGCAATGAAAAGAGGCAGCTTCAGGACAGGTGAGGGCACAGAGCTTGTTCCTTGACCATGGCAACTAAGTGTGGTGTCAGAGGAACCCACAGAATCCTGGCTGTGAGTATCTGATGTCAGTTGAGATGATATTAGAGACCGAGTCAACTATTGCAGGACAGCGGGATTGGTCATCAAAACATGACACCTCTGGCCTGTTGCTGTGGCTGCTGCTACCACTAATCCATCTTCTGCTGCTACTTCTGCTGACTCCGGCAATATTTTTGCTATTGCCCATTCCTTTGGAGGGCCCTCAACCACTTTGTTGGACATACTGTATGGTCACACTAACTGTAAATGTAAAACACAAGTAATTACACAGGTTATTCATCCCAATATGAGAATCAAGGCCTAATGGAATTGCCTATCTATGAAATCAGGTGGGCACTACACTAATGGTTATATTGCATAGGTTATTCCCCTCAATATGAGAATCAAAGCCTAATGGAATTGCTTATCTATGAAATCAGGTGGACACCACACTGACGGTTATATCACACAGGTTATTCACCCTAATATGAGAATCAAGGCCTAATGGAATTGCTTATCTATTAAATCCGATGGACACCACTATAACAGTTATTTTACACAGGTTAATTCACCCCAATGTGAGAATCAAGACATAATAGAATTGCTTATCTATTAAACAAGGTGCACATCACAAAAACAGTTATATTGCACAGCTTATTCACACAATTTGAGAATCAAAGCATAATAAAATTGCTTATATATTAAACAAGGTGGGCACCCAAATAGCAGTTATATTACACAGCTTATTCACCGCAGTTTGAGGGGATTTTTATCTGTGGATTGGCTGGCTACATGGCATTAAGGGCGATCTTGCTTTCCTAGGCTTCTTACTTTCACTTTGTAACATATGCAGCAGCCATTTTATAAAAAAATACTATTCGTTACCACGAAATGTGAGGAAATTAAGATTCCTCTTTTACGCTGGTTACGGTAGATGCCCCTAGCCATCACCAAATTAAATTTCTCCATCAATATTATATTCTCTATTAAGAATGGCTCAGTCATTATCTGTGAATAATTTAAGGCGATTGACCCTATATAAGACAGGAGTCCCCCAGACTTCAGACACAAGGATCTATCAATTCGAAATCTTTTACATAAAGAAGAGTTATTTGATTCCTGGACAACCTTTCACCTTTTTTATCCCACCCCCATAATACGTACTCCCATATCTATATGATTTTAGTGAATAAATGGTTACTAGAAAAAGTTCTCTCTACATGTGTAGGTAATATTATGTGGTCTGACTACCCTCCAGAATCTATCTCAGTTAGGCTACATGCACACAACAGTGAAAAACAGAAATGTGATGGCCATCACATGTCCGCTTTAAGACCACTGGTAATCTATGGGGTTTTTCACACAACAGTTTGTCAAAAAATAGAACATGTTCTATCTTGTAAATTCTTCACTGACCGACTGTCACCATACAATTGAATGGGCCCATTTTTAACATACATTTCTCAGAAAGGCACCAGTGAAAAAAACATCAGTTAAAAAATGGACAGTTAATCCATTTTTAATGGACGTGTAGCCTTAAGGAATCATTGACCTCACCCTACTCATCACCCTGGAGACTTAATAATTCTATCCAAAGCAATGGCGAATACTTACCCCAAATATCATAAGCACTCCAGGAATATTAAAAAAAAAATCATGTTCTGATACAAATGTCTGATGGGTGATGGGGTGGGTCTGGTGTGCTCAGAGAGCAGTTCATAAGAGATCAAAAGAGATTGTAATAATGACCTATTGCTAAAGATTAAAGCAGTGGAAGGAACAAACCCAGAACCCTCTTCTGTTTCTTCATTTATATGCTTACACTATGAATTATACAGTACTAGCAGAAAGACCCGGCTTCGCCTGGGTATATTTCATCTATTTCATTTAATGTTTCTATGTGTCGTTGCAGAGAGAAAGTCAATGCAGCTGACAGAAGTTGATTTTTACCTTCATTTTTTCAATCCCCATTGGCTGCGGAGTGGGAGGGAGCATGACCTGACTGGGTTGGGGGCGTGGTTTACCGGGACCTTGGGCGGGGGGGGGTGCTTTTAGGTCCTTCTTTTCAGGGTGGCCTGAATTATAGGTCAATGCCATGGTAATTTGAGGAAACACAGTGGGTAGCAGTGGAAGAAAACATTGCTTCGCACGGGTATATTCAATCTATTTCATTTAATGTTTTTGTGTGTGTCATTGCAGAGAGAAAGTCTCCTTCCTACCCATTCCTGTAGCTGACAGAAGTTGATTTTTACCTTCATTTTTTCAATCCCCATTGGCTGCAGAGTGGGAGAGGGGCGTGGCCTGACCGGGGCATGGTTTAGCGGGACCTTGGGAAGCGGAGGTTGCTTTTAAGTCCTTTTAGTGGAAGAAAGCATCTTTTATCACAACTGAACGGTAGTAGTCTAATATTAGTCTATTTTATCTAATGTTTCTGTGTGTTCTTGCAGAAAGAAACTCCCCCTCCCACCCCTGCAGCTGACAGAAGTTTATTTTTACCTTCATTTTTTCAATCCCAATTGGCTGCGGAGGGGGAAGGGGGCGTGGCCTGACAGAGTCGGCTTAGTGAAACCTGGAGCAGGTGTTGTAAGTCCCTCTTTTGAGAGTGGTGTGAATCACATGTCGGTGCCATGGTAATTTATGAGGACACGCAATAGGTAGCAATGGAAGATTTACTACTGAACGGTCATAGTCTAAAATTAGTTTAAAACATAAGTTATATTTATGGTAACCGGAATACCCCTTTAACAGTATCATCCACAGCTCTCTGCCCCTTTAAAGCATTGAATAGAAATGACTGGATTGTTACCTGAGATCCTCAGCTGGCTGCTAATTACCTGGCTGCGTTGTTATGGAAACCTGCCCTCCCTGTGTGTGTCTGTGCAGAGAATGGCAGTTGGGGTTTAAAACCAATGCTGTCAGGCTAATATTGGCTAATGCAGGTCATATTTTGGGAATATCTCGGGAACGTTATGTCCTAGAGAGATGAGACCTGGTCTAAAACCTTCCCGGGCACCTGATGTATCTGTGTGCCGAATTTGGTGAAAATCGGTCCAGTAGTTTGGTCGCGCATAGAGAACAGACAGACAGAAACTTATTTTTATAATATTAAGAGATATGCTTATGCAACACCAATTTGAGCTACAAACATGTACATATGAGAAGGTCTAAATCCCTTTTTTCAGCTCAGGTAATAAAGCTAATAAGCTCTCAGCCAACAAGATTAAAACTTGAGCAACAAAAACACATGTACACATGTATCGTACTTATTAGACTCTCAAAAACAAAAAAAAATTATAAATCCTCAATTGATTGCTAAGAATTAGCAGATTATTATTCTTCTCGCCTTTTTAATCTTAAGAATGATCATCAGACCCCTCAAGCCACACCAGACATGATAAATTCCTTTCTAAATAACATCTCTATAACTTCCTTAAGTGTAGCTCAACTATTAGAATTCAGCAAAGACATTACAATGGATGAGATTTTAAAAGTTATTCGATCTCTTAAACTTAATAAATCAACTTGCCCGGACAAACAAATGAGTTTGATAAGTCCTTTTTTTTTACCCTCGTCCAATACTTACTGCCTTGCTTTCAGCAAATAGAAGAATCGGAACCTATGCCACAAGAGATGTTCTTGGCAATGATAGAAACTCTCCCAAAACCTGGTAAATCCCCTGACACCTCATCAAATTTTAGACAGATTTCTTTGCTAAACTCAGATCTTAAAATATTCTCTAAACTCCTTTGAAATAGACTTCTAGATATTCACCTTACTAGAAGCGATGGGCTTCATGAGGAACTGTTAGACATCTGATGGTACATGACAGTTGACTCGCTGTGGTGGTAGCCCTATTTTTAACGTCTTCTCTGCTTCTTTCTCTGGATGGGAAGAAGACTTTCAACAGGATTCATTAAAGGGGTTGTCCGAGTTATATTTACTTTTTGTAATGTGGCTATTTACTTACTTAAAAACACTTTTGTAATACACTCTCTTCTTGCGTTCTGCCGTGTTTCTGCACAGCAGATGCGGGTCACGTGACCGCCGACGTCATCCACCCGGCTCCTGTGGTGACGTTTCGTGTACAGGCTTATCCCTGCCTTAGGGAGTGGCCAGGCTCTGTACACGGAACGTCAGAGCCTGGGTGCCCGCCCTCCTCTCACCCCTTCTGGCTGCCGGCCGGCTCCTGTAAGGGCTCCCAGCAGCCGTGTGAGAGAAATTTACTGCAGAAAAGCGACTAGCCATCACTTCTCCTCAACATCACACAGTAAGTTTGTTACATAAGCCCATCTGTCCTTTACCTGGGGTGTAGCTATAGGGGGTGCAGAGGCAGCAGTCGCTACCGGGCCCAGGAACCAGAGGGGTCCAAAGACCCTTGTGCCGCATAAGAAGACACACAGAGCACTAAGGGTAGGGGGGCCCAAGCTGAACTTTTGCACCAGGGCCCATGAGTCTTTAGCTACGCTCCTGCCTTTATCCATTCATTGCGTGCCTATGGTGCACACATTTCCAATGATCATGTTGTTACATGCCAATAAAGCAATTAAAAAAAAAAAAAGCAGAGAGGCAGAGGATAGCGCTGGAGTCCTGGAGCGGTGCACATTGCTGGGATGTTTTCTTAGGAGTCAGCATTCTTTTGTGTGCTGCTGAGTGGCAGGGAATAAAAGAGAAAAACCCTGGGAAGGGGCGACTTGTCGAGCAGCGGGGGTACAGGGGTGTAGCATGCTAATTCCAGGGCAAGTACAAGTGAAGTGAGCAAAGAAAGTTGTCGGTAGGTGGTGGGACTGCCACATAGTGCGAGATGCCAGCGTCTGCTAACGTCTAGCAGCAAGCAGGAGCTCGCCCTCCAGCTCAGCCCATCAGAATATGGGAAACGGTATGTGCTCCAGAAGGCAGAAGATGATATTCCACGCTCTCGCCCTCCTAGCCATGGCCATTGCATTCATCTATGGAGCTCTGGTGAACTATGAGCTGCAGAAGCAACTGAAGAAAGCCGAAGCGCAGGCCATCAAGTACCAGCAGCACCAGGAGTCCCTGTCCGCACAGCTGCAAGGTAGCTACAGCCTGACTGCTCACTACTACTCCCATCCATCCCACCCTGGACGATACACCTCTCATGCCTGATGCCATTACAATGAAAAGAAACTTTGTGTGAAATGCTTTGTGTGACACTGACCTCCCTGTTGGGAAGTATTTTGCACCAGTATTTATAAGGTTTCGTTCACATGACGGATTTTTGGTACGGGTTTCAGTGAGAATTAGGTACCAAAGTGGTTATTTTCAATGGGCGGCTGCACCGTGGTTCACGCGGCCGAGGATTGTTCACATATATATTTATTGCAGCGCGTGATATGTGTGTGATGCGTGTGGGGCAGTGCGTGATGTATACATGTGTGTGATGAATGTGGTGCAGATCTTCTGCCTGTGTGAGCTAGGAGATGATCATGTGACTGTGTTTGTATGTTAGGTTAGATTGTGCAGAGCAAGCAGTGCAGGGGGCGGGGAAGGGCAGATTATTCACGCCCACAAATATTCATGAGGGAGAGTTGAATCATTGTTGTTACACGCCCACACAGCTTTGCAGCAGCATGTAAACAATGCATGTACTGTATAACAGAACTATGTAAAGGTGTAAGTACATTTTTTTTTCCAAGAAATCAAGCTTAACTAATATATATGTAAGTCCTGATGAGTTTTACGTCTTTTTTTTTTCCATTACTCGGATAACCCCTTTAAGGATTTTTTAAATCAATATTACAAAAATTTGGATTTTCTGGTCCCTTTCTTACTGCAACTATGGCACTATAGTCTTTACCATCCTTAACCCCTTAACCACTAGAGCCCCAGAGGATTTTTTGTTTTTGCATTTTTCACTTTTCCTCCCTGCCTTCCCAGAACCATAACTAAAGAGAACCGAAGAGAAATTCCATCAAGTTAAAAAAAAATGCAAAGTTTTGTCTCTATGGCATTCCCTACGCGGTAAAATTGACCTGTGCCCTTTGTTCTCTGGGTCAATATAATTACAATGATACCACATCTATATTGTTGTTCTTGTTTTACGACTAAAAAAATAAAAACTTTGAAAAAAAAATATTCTTTTTTTATTTCAGTGTCATATTCTGACTCTTATAACTGTTTTACAGTTATGTCTATGGAGCTGTGTTGGGGGCTCATTTTTTGCAGGACAATCTGTAGTTTTTATTGATACCATTGTAAAGTGTGTGACTTTGTGATCATATTTTATTACATTATTATTATTACTATTAATATTATTATTATTTTATTTTTTGTGTCAGTGAATCAGTGTTAAAATGGTGAATTGGACATTTTGTTTTTGTTTTTTGTTCCGCCTAAGGGAGCCATTCCTGACCAGGAAGCACGTGCTCCTGGTTTTTCTGTATTTATGGGATGGTCATTAATATAAACGGATAGGTCATCAATATAACGTCAAATTGCCTGACGTTTCTCGGGTGAACGTAGATTTTTTGTAACATTCAAGGAATGCTGTAAGCTCTATTTTCGTTTATGCCCACATTCTTTGGGATTTGAGCAACAGAGAGTAGGAATCATTATCTCTCTGTTGCAGGGTGACCCGCAAGAGTAGTCCTATTTTCTTCCCCTGGACTCTCCCTGTCTGAATTCTGTTGAGGCGTTTTTTCAGGCCCTTGGCATATTATATGACGAACCTGATAGGTCGGCATTTAAGTTTTCTCTGTCAGGGTAACAGGCTCGTAGAAGAATATTGCATTGAGTTATTGAGATGGTGTGTTTCTTCTGGCTGGAACGATCGAACACTCAAGTGTCAATTCAGGTTCGGACTTTCGGAGGATTTAAAGGGTTTCTGTCACCAGTTTTTTACGGTATGGATCAGGCTGACATTAGAGATGTGCTAATGTCACCTGATTCCAAATATATATCTGTTTTATTTACTGGTGCTCCCATTTTTATATAAAATGAACTTTTATTTCATGCTAATAAGGCCTCTAGGTGCAAGCGGCGTTACCCCTGCTCCTAGAGGCTCTGTTGATTGACAGGCCCAGGCAAAGAAGAAACACTCCATTCACCATAGCTTGCAAGGACCTTCAATGATGTCATGACCATGTGATCAGTCACATGGTTAGGATCACACAAACAGCCTGTCTCCTCCTAAACCATGTGACTGATCACATGGTCATGACATCATTGAAGGTCCTTGCAAGCTATGGCGTATGGAGTGTTTCTTCTCTGCCTGGTCCTGTCAATCAACAGAGCCTCTATGAGCAGGGGTAACGCCCCTTGCACCTAGAGGCCTTATTAGCATAAATTAAAAGTTCATTTTATATAAAAATGGGGGCACCAGTAAATAAAACAGATATATATTTGGAATCAGGTGACATTAGCACATCTCTAATGTCAGCCTGATTCATACCGAAAAAACTGGTGACAGAAACCCTTTAAAGGATATGCTTGTAAGTTATCCCTCTCCTGACACTTTAGAACAGACCATGAACTTACCCATTAGACTGGACCAACGCATCAGGGAAAGAGAGAGAACGTCAGATGTTACCTCATGTGGATGTTAAACCAAAATCTCCACCCCCGAGATCTCTGCTCTAGGATCGTCAAGAAGAACTTATGCAGCTCGGAATTGCCATGAGGGACCAAAGACGTCTAAGCAGTGCACATTTAATGGTTCTGGGGAGGCGTTTGTTGATTCGGGGTCTGCCTCTAATTTTATTTACCACAATTTTGCTCTGTGTCTAGGGGTGCCAATTTTGCCACTAAACAATCCCGTACATATCATTGCCACTGATTCCACTCCTTTAGCTGGTGGGACGGTGGAATATTGTACCCCCGAAGTAACCTTGACTGTGGGAGCCCTACATACTGAATACTGCTCTTTTCTTATCTTAAAGAATTTGCCTGTGGAAACACAAAGGACATATTGGACCTTCCCTGTCCCCAATGGGGGCAGGGTTTTTCTTTGTGGAGAAGGCCGTGTACTCTCTGCCTTTGATCCCAGACCTGTTTAATCAAATTCTTGGAGATCACTGGTTCACTAAACTGGATCTCAGAGGGGCATATAGTCTTATCCGGATTAAGGAGGGAGATGAGTGGAAAACGGTCTTTCACACCCCTGAGGGGCACTATGAATATTTAGTGATGCCGTTTGGGTTGAGTAATGTTCTGACGGTTTTCCAAAATTTTGTCAACAATATTTTTAAACAATTTATTGGGAAATTTATCATAGTCTATTTGGACGATATCCTGATTTATTCACCTGACTGGGAGTCGCATGTTATTCACATTAGGCAGGTGCTGCAGATTCTTCCAGAGAATCAATTATTCGTTAAGGGTGAGAAGTGTATATTTGGGGTACAGGAAATTTCGTTTTTATGATACCTTCTCACACCTCAATCCTTTAAAATGGATCCCGGGAAGGTGATAGACTGGGTGCGGCCTTCCTCTCTTAAAGCGTTACGTTTTTTGGGTTTCTTAAATTACTATTGAAAATTTAATTAAAAATCTTTCCATTATTGCCAAGCCTCTCACCGATCTAACTAAGAAGGGAGCGGATTTAGTTAATTGGTCACCAGAGGCTATTGAAGCTTTTGAACCACTCAAGAAATGCTTCATTGATGCCCCGGTCTTTTTTACACGTTTTAATTTCTGTATTAATTTCAGGCCAGGAAGTAAAAATGTCAAGGCAGATGCCCTTTCCTGGAATTTCTGTGCCTTTCAATCCTCTGACACTCCACCAGAGCTTGTAGGATAACAGGCCAAACTGGAAGGACAGATGTCTTTTTTCGGCCTTATAAACTATGTTACTATATTGCCGGCAGGTATTATTTTGGCTTCAGTTTCTTCCGATTTGATGTCTGAGATCACTGCGGGACAACATCTGGCTCTGGTTCTATCTCCCAAAGATAAGTTATTTGTCCCTGGTCATTTGCGTCTCCAGCTTTTGGGTGAGTGTCATAATTCTGCATTTAGTGCTCATCCGGGTATTAATGCCACCAAGGAACTTGTGTCCAGGTTTTATTGGTGGCCCACGTTATCTAGAGATGTCCATTCTTACTTGTCCTCTTGTGAGGTTTCTGCTAGGTCCAAGAATCCTAGGACACGTCCGGTGAGGGAGTTGCAACCTCTGCCCATTTCTAGTAGACCTTGGTCTCATCTATCCATGGATTTTATTACAGATTTTCAAGGTTCTGAAGGCAAGTTGGGTGGTTGTTGACAGGTTCAGGAAAATGTGCCATTTTTTTCCCCTGTCGAAAACGTTAGCGTCTCTTTTTGTTGATCATATGATCTACATGGTATTCCTGAGAATATTGTTCTGATAGAGGCATTTAGTTTGTTTCTAAATTTTGGAGAGCTTTTTGGCACAAATTTAATATTTCCATGTCGTTCTCTTCGGCCTTCCATCCTGAAACCAACAGTCAAACTGCCTAAATCAGTCCTTGGAGCAATATTTAACATGTTACATCTCGGACAACCAACAGCTTTTGGTGAAACCCTTGTCGTTTGCAGAATTTGCCATTAACAATTGGGTGAACTTGTCTACCGGTATGTCTCCCTTCTTTTTTAATTTGGGGTTTCATCCACGATTTTGTTCTTTTTAGTCGTCGGCCTCCCAGGTTCCGGAGGCTAATACTGTTGTTAAAGGGATTCTGTCATCTCGATTTTAGTGACAGAGCTATTCACATCATCACATCAGTCACCTCAATATGGTTAAAGCTATACTTGTCTTAATGCCATATGTCTTGTCATAATATTTAGTGCTGGGCTCCAAGAGAATGGGCGCGGCTGGGCTCTATTGGTTGGAGAGACAGCCCCTTGGGCTCCTTATAGAGGTGGTTTGCATGTGAATGAAAGGTATTACTTGCTAAAATTACAAGACATATGGCATTAAGACAAGTATAGTTTTAACCAAATTGAGGTGACTGATGTGATGATGTGAAAAGCTCTGTCACTAAAATCGTGATGACAGAATCCCTTTAAGGAACTGTGAACAGTCTGGACCCAGGTTCAGTCGAACCTGAAGAAAGCTCAGGAGGTTCAGAGATCTAAAGCTGATAATAGACGTTCTCAAAGTATAAATTTTAAGTTGAGAGACAAGGTTTGGTTGTCCACCAAAACTTTGCGGCTTAAGGTACCATCAAATAAACTTGCACCTCGATTTATACGTCCTTACGAGATTACGGACATCATTAACCCTGTATGTTTTAAGTTACTCTTGCCTAATTATTTCCATCATAATGTTTTCCATAAATATTTACTTAAAAAGTATGTACCACCTGTGTCTCCTGCAGAAGAGCCAGTGCAGGTTGCCGGTCAACTAGAAAACAAGGTTTCTAGAGTCCTTAATGTGAGGAGAATTGGTAACTGATTTCAATATTAAGTTCATTGGAAGGGGTTCGGTCCGGAAGAGAGGTCTTGGGTGCCAGCTAACAAGATGCATGCTACTGGTTTGATTAGAAAATTTTATCTGGCACATCCTGAAAGACTGGCTCCGGTGAGTAAGGGTCCGGTGAGTAAGGGGGGTTACTGTAACTGGGAGCTGGCTGCGCGCTCCCTCCCTTCAGCGCCACCGGTCTCCTACATCTGTGCGGGAGCAAGGACGTGGCCGGCGTCCTCCATTCCCTAGACAACAAGCAGGGGAGGGTCTGAGCGCTGACGCCAATAAGCCGGCACTCAGGTGTATGAATATGTTAGAGGGGAGACATTGGTGCTGACCACGTCACGTGACTAATCTATTAGGCCTATTTAAGCCTAATCGTTAAACCTAGTCGTATTTCCTTCTCCAGCGTTTTGTGTACTATTGCGACTTCTGTTTTGACCTCTGCTTGAAATTGACCTTGTACTTGTATCTCCCCTTGTACTACATGACCTCTTGGCTCCTGACCTCGGCTAGTTATTGACCTTGTCCTCGTGTTACCCCTTATACTGACGCTAACTCTCGGCTTTTTACCTTGGCTCTTATTTGACTCCGCTCCAATGTTATCCTTTGGTATTGACGTGACCTTCTGGCTATTGACCTCAGCTTGGTAATATTCTCTTGTCCATGTGTTCTGTCTTTGTCTGTTGTTTTGTCCCGTTGTTTCCCCGCCCTGAAAGCCTCAGCACGTACATACAGTGCCTTGCAAAAGCATTTGGCCCCCTGGAACTTTTCAACCTTTTGCCACATTTCAGGCTTCAAACAAAAAGATATAACATTTTAAATTTTTGGTGAAGAATCAACAACAAGTGGGTCACAATTGTGAAGTGGAACGAAATTTATTGGATCATTTAAACTTTTTTTGTAATAATAAAACTGAAAAGTTGGACGTGCAAAATTATTCAGCCCATTTACTTTCAGTTCAGAAAACTCACTCCAGAAGTTCATTGAGGATCTCTGAATGATCCAATGTTGTCCTAAATGACTGATGAAGATAAATAGAATCCACCTGTGTGTAATCAAGTCTCTGTATAAATGCACCTGCTCTGTGATAGTCTCAGGGTTCTGCATCATGAAGACCAAGGAACTCACCAGACAGGTCCGTGATATTGTTGTGGAGAAGTTTAAAGCCGGATTTGGATACCAAAAGATTTCCCAAGCTTTAAACATCCCAAGGAGCACTGTGCAAGCGATCATATTGAAATGGAAGGAGTATCAGACCACTGCAAATCTACCAAGACCCGGCCGTCACTCTAAACTTTCATCTCAAACAAGGAGAAGACTGATCAGAGATGTAGCCAAGAGGCCCATGATCACTCTGGATGAACTGCAGAGATCTACAGCTGAGGTGGGAGAGTCTGTCCATAGGACAACAATCAGTCCAACACTTCACAAATCTGGCCTTTATGGTGGCAAGAAGCAAGAAGAAAGCCATTTCTCAAAGATATCCATAAAAAGTTTCATTTACAGTTTGCCACAAGCCACCTGGGAGACACACCAAACATGTGGAAGAAGGTGCTCTGGTCAGATGAAACCAAAATCGAAATTTTGGAAACAATGCAAAACGATATGTTTGGCGTAAAAGCAACACAGCTCATCACCCTGAACACGCCATCCCCACTGTGAAACATAGTGGTGGCAGCATCATGGTTTGGGCCTGCTTTTCATCAGCAGGGACAGGGAAGATGGTTAAAATTGATGGGAAGATGGATGGAGCCAAATACAGGACCATTCTGGATGAAAACCTGTTGGAGTCTGCAAAAGACCTGAGGCTAGGATGGAGATTTATCTTCCAACAAGACAATGATCCCAAACATAAAGCAAAATCTACAATGGAATGGTTCAAAAATAAACGTATCCAGGTCTTAGAATGGCCAAGTCAAAGTCCAGACCTGAATCCAATTGAGAATATGTGGAAAGAGCTGAAAACTGCTGTTCACAAACGCTCTCCATCCAACCTCAAAGAGCTCAAGCTGTTTTGCAAGGCAGAATGGGCAAGAATTTCAGTCTCTAGATGTGCAAAACTGATAGAGCATACCCCAAGCGACTTGCAGCTGTAATGGCAGCAAAAGGTGGCGCAACAAAGTATTAATGCAAGGCCGAATAATTTTGCACACCCCACTTTTCAGTTTTATTATAACAAAAAAAGTTTAAATGATCCAATAAATTTCGTTACACTTCACAATTGTGACCCACTTGTTGATTCTTCGCCAAAAATTTAAAATGTTATATCTTTTTGTTTGAAGCCTGAAATGTGGCAAAAGGTTGAAAAGTTCCAGGGGGCTGAAAACTTTCGCAAGGTACTGTAAACTAGGGACCGCCGTCCAGTTGTGTTAGAACAGACTGTGCAAGTAGGCAGGGACAGTGGTGTGGGTTTGAGCTCAGGACTGTACTATTCCCTGATACGTGACATTCACATTTTGTAAGGAATGCGTCAATTTAACTTAAAGGCTACGTACACCTCTTGTATGATTTTTACTCATACGCATTTTGCTCATTTTGGACTAAAAATATTTGTTCAACTGTTTCTGACATACAGGATTAAAAATCAGCATGTTTGCAGGCTGTCAGTTTCTGTTTTCTTTGAATTCCATAATCTGATAGCTTTTATTTCTGATATCCTGACCCCATAAACACTTATTTAAATGATATTTTTATCAGTTTGATGAGAATTGAGCTATAATTGTTATTTATCTGATCAGCCGATCAGAGATAAAAGCTACACATGAGCAGTTGCAACGTGCCGCCCCCCCCCCCCAGGGCCGATTGTGTCCCAGGTTTTTAGAAATGCCGAGTGGTAATGCAACGTTAGTAGTTTGTGTATCACGGCGCTCCTACCTGGATACCGTTGCTCCCCAGGATTAGGCTCCACAGCAACAAAGGGGGAGTTAATAGTTGATGGAAAAAAAACAAGTCCATACTTTATAAAGTTCAACAGTTTTACTTGAATAAACTTGAATCCAGATAATAATTGAACTTTCTCTTGGCTCCAGCAGGTTTTGGGGTGCACTGGCAGGTCAGCTTGGACACTTTGTTTTCTTTCTTTGCTCTGCTAATCTCTGGCTTCGGTCTGGTTAAAGGACTTTATGACAGTTCTGGTACCCTTGAGTGGGGTGGCTTTGGCTGTTGACCCCCTCGTAATTCTCAGTCTGCAAACTGCAAGGAGTCAGGGTGCTTCGCAAGTTGCTTCCCCTGGAAGACTCACTGTGCCATGTCTGGTCCCTTTGGACTCTAAAATTCAACTCTCTAGTCTCTAGTCTCTAGAAAACAGGACTATCCCACTTCTTTCCAAAAGAGAAGAATGGGATGGTAAGTTCCATTCTATCTAAAGATCTGTCTCTACCAGATACACTGCTGCTGGTGAACCAGGCACAGTATATGAACATAACAGTACATAAGTTACATAGCCGTGTTATCAAGGCACAATATAAAAGGACCTGGAATCAAATACACAGATTACATTATTTGTTAGCTATTAGAGACAGCAGCAGGGTGTAGGGTGTCCACATTTACCTTTATCTCCTTACACTTTTGGTACATTTTGGAGACTTTTAACGTCAATTGTCCATAGCCACTGTACATTCAACTACACTCTTTAAAGCCATCATCTGTTGAATCAGCCACCAGAATAGTTAGGCAGTTATCCTAACCGTACAAGAAGTTATGAAAAAGACAGGGGGGGGGATCCATGGATCAAATTGTGCTCCACAGTTGGTTCATGCCTGGGTTCCTTTTGTTATCCGTGTATAAAATTAAAAACTTGATTTTATTTTGAAGATGACAATGCTGCTGGATTTTTCTTTTATATACCTGGGAATCGGAAAATTATAGAATTATAAAGAATTTCTAGTCACTTTAAAAAATACTGATAAATGATTCTCCATTCTTGGCAAATCTACTTAAACAATTTTACCCTTCCAGCCTGATAATCAACGTCACATTGAAGTTGAACTTTCCAGGTGTTTGCCTTTATTACAAATGGTTACTCATGCCCGGCTTATAACTTTTTTACTTTTTGTAACAAGTTTATGTCAGACCCCTACAGTGGATACCAAATGGCTGAACATGTTTTCTGAATAAACCATCTGGCAGAACGAGAATCACAGCTTTGTAAAGCTTAAGCACAGCAGGTTTCAAATGCACAAGCTGTGAAAAAACGGCATATACAATGAATGAGGTTCGCCTGTGTCCATGTTACTTTATGGGACACATCAAAGAAAACAACATTCAATGGTCAAATTTTCATGTAATATAATTTACCTTGAAAATACTGTTACAAAGCAGATGTGAAAACACTTTGTCACTTGAACAGATTTAATTTGGGGCCACTCCTAAGGGCATTATCTAAGTGGCCCCCAGTCTTCACCCTTTGACCCTTGTACAGGGATCTGGACTCCACTGCAGGGGAAACACTAGGCAGAGGCAGCTACTTCTTGGTGTAATGTCTTTTTAAGGTCTGCTGACCCACGGCAGACACCGGTGTGGAGCAAGAGATCAGGCAAAACTGTAGACCAAGGTCAGGGCAGGCATCCAATAAATCCAATAAATAGTCTGAAGGTCAAACCAGTCATCTCAGGGTCAGTATAGAGAAGTCAGGCAGCAAAAGGACAAATCCAGAAATCCTGCAGGTCAGTACACTAGCAAACATATTGCTAAGGCACCTTTACTCAGAGAAAGGTGCCTCAAGTACCATAAACTGACCAGCCATAGGCTGGGAAAGATTAAAGTGCACGCGCTGGCCCTTTATGGGCCAGATGGAGCTTGTGCAACTATCTGCCAGTATGAGATGTTCCTCAGCCTGCATGTAGGTGGACATAGCAGCACTACTTTAGCGACCAGACCTGCCAGATAGGGGGAGGGGAATGCCAGCGGTCTGAGCCCAGGAGTGATGGAGCAGGTGAGAAGACTGCCCACCAAAAGAAATGGAGCGGAGGAGGACACAGACTGCCACCATAACAACTAGATTATAATCCAACCACTGGGACCCACACAAAATAGAAGTGGTCAGTTCATGCATATTTCTTTCCGTTATTCTGTCATGTGTCATTTTAGAATCTGGACGGTCTACTTACAAATAATCCTAACTTGATGTCATCTTCTCAAGCCTATTAATTAGTCTTAGACTTTAACAGATATCTGCTTAAAGGTGCCAATACACACAAGATACAATCTGGTGAATCCACCAATGTCAATGTCAGCAAGACTGGCTGACTGCCTTATGTGTATAGGGGGTGTGCAGACTCTCCCCAACACCAGATTTAGGGAAAAGAAGATTCATGCTTTGAGATTTCCACATGTCTGATCCTTAGTTCTCAGGGCAGATAAGATGACACCATGCAGGATTGAACCGAAGGGAGCCAAACAAGCTTTCAACCAACATCTGTTTTTTCCTCTCTTTTCTGTCTACTGTGCTTTATGAAATAAACATGTTTATGTGAGGAATTGGGAGAGAAGACTGCAGAAAGCTCAACTAATGTTTATGATCAGACTTAAAAGGTTTAACTGTGATTTTGATATTGATAGTCTATCCTCAGGATAGGTCATCAATACCTGATCTTGGGGCCCCCTGGTGAGTGCTGGGGCCTCCTCACAGCACACCAAGCACAGAGGTCTACATTGTATGGTGCATGTGCTTGTCACTGCAGGTCAGGCCCATTCACTTGAATGGGAATGAGCTGCGCTCAGGCCATGGTAGACCTATGGTATGGTTGGACCTATTAGGACATGGTAGACCTATAAATGTGACATTGCTGCCTAGAAATTCTCACCGGAGCGCCGCGGTCCCATTAAATAGCTGATCGGGGGTGCCACTGACCTATCCTGATGATAGGCTTCCAATACCAAAATTCTAGAAAACTCTTTTAAGGTTTTTACCCAGCATAGAACGCAATGGTTATGCTGCCATTTCCTTTTCAACAGAGGTCCAGCTGCATGGCTAGCACTGAGGCTACTACACTGATTTGTGCTAAACAGGGCTACTAACCACCTTCTATGCAGGGAACTAGAACACAGCCCCATTCACATGAACAGAGCAGTGCTCTAGTTCTTCACATAACGGATATCTGATGAACCTCTGTCCTTTTGTCTTAGGGATTGTGGAGGTCACCACCTTCTCCTGAGAATTTGTGGAGGTCCCAGAGGTTGAACCCCTTCTCCTGAGAATTTGTGGGGGTCCCAGAGGTTGAACCCCTTCTCCTGAGAATTAGCAATTTTTCTTAGTGATATGCCATAATATTCTTACATGAGAATAGCCCGTTAATCTCGAAATGAAGGACATTTTTATCAATATACTTCCTATGCACAAAAATATCCAATATCCAATTTACAGTAACGTGCTCTTCGACTCTCACAAAATATTGTAGATATACAACTCTCCATGTGCAGGACAAGCATTTTATTTCATGTAATATCACCCTGGTTTTTCCTGTATTTGGATATGCGTCCTGCTGAGATTTACAGGTTACAGGCTTTTCTATTCTATCATGCTGTATGAAAAGTGGAGAAGATATCTGCTCTGTCAGTCAAGGCTCATAGGGAAGTCAGTGTCCCGCTAACTGGTTCTTCTTTTCATGTTATACATATGATTTTTTTTCCATTTCGAGGTTTACTTGTCCATAAAGGAGTTATATGAGCGTGACAGCGCTCACCATGGATCAACAGATATATTCCTCTATTCATTTTCTACAGCAGTCATTATTTTCTAGGAACCCAGCATATGAGGCTATGAACATGAGCCGAAAGCATCATTTTAAGAGGATCAGTCTGTCTGGTTTAGTAAATACATTATTTTCTGGATCATGTTTTTCTTATAACTCTGTGTTGTACAGTTCCATTTTTATTCTTCCTAGAAATTCATGACTAAATTGACAACTGGGTGTTACCATTGCCATTGTCAAAGAGGTTTTTCCCTACATAGTTAGCACTGATTGGACAGGGTTAGAGTGTGCAAGGACACCTCCCCAGTGCCCCCCCTCCCCCTTCAACTGGTAACACTTAGTTGTCATTTTGCAGGATGAATAATAAAGGAACAACACAACTTAGAGTTATAAAGAAAGATGCCCCAGAATCATAACGGGGAATAGAAATAGTTACTAAAACTAAAACAGACATGTCAGGAGCATTGGCAGAGACAATAAACCTGTACAGCTCCAAGTAATTTATTATTGTCTGTAAGGAATAATTTCAGGTTTGGTGGAGAGAAATTATAGTTGTGTTCCAATGTAGGAAATTGTCCTAACACCATATCTGGTCACTGGGATTTGCTGGAGCCATTTGTTTTTCTACCTTTGTGTATTATTTAGCACATTTTGGCTCTAATAGCCAGTCTAATAGATAGTCAAGTCTGTGCCAGTTTGGTGGTGAAGGTGCATGACCAGAAGCTTTCTTAAAAGAGTCAATACACATAAGAGAGAAGTTGCCAAAAGCCACCAAATTCAGCAGTAGTGACCAACTATCATGTGTATGGGGATGTCTGACTCTATGACAGATGATATAAGGGGAAAGATACGTTGGACATGTTGAATCTTAACTACCAAGCCTTTTGTCCTCCAGGGAGATAAAGCACAGCCAGAGTTGAACACATGTATGCTCGGCTGAGGAAGGGAGGGGAGTTGGGGAGAACAGCTATCGGTCATACATTTGTTATATTTAGACCATCTGTATATTTAGACCAGTGTTTCCCAATAAGGTTTCCCTGGATCTCACTGTAGTTTGAAGTTTGTTTTCAGAAAACATCAAGGAATTAGGTAACGGAATGCCAAACACAAATGCATGGTATGGAGTACACAAAATATTCAATATGCTGGGGAAGATGCGGAGTGGGGGATGAGGGTGGTAGTGTCTCTGGCCACAACAATTTATCACAGTGGCTATCTTCTTGCTCCCTAAGGCCAGGGCAGTGACAGGAGGGCACACCCTTTCTCTTGGTTCTAGGCCTCCTCCCATGGTAGTTAGGGTGCTCGTGATGGTGAGTGTGTGTTAGGTAGGGTGTATAGTGCAATGGCTGGCATATGGCGTTGAACTCAGTAATAAGGCAAGAGGTAAAATAATAAATGTCTGTCTTTACTCAAGTGCAAAATGGGAGTACATTCAATTTCAGCAAACATAATTCCAACTGTACACAGTACAATTCTCTTGCAGATAACGATGTATGGATTTAGGCAAAGATGGGACTTAAGGCCCACTTTCCTCTAACCTGCTAATGTGTCTTCCAGTTCTGGGGTTATTTGATTTGTCTTTTTGTTTTGTGTTGGATTGGGGCACATTTGTTAGGAAATGTGTATACCACTTTCTTTTATCTTTTGATGTATGAAAAGTTAAGTTTTAAATAAGTTACTGCCCCTCTTTTCAAAATATTGTATCTATTGCGGTAGATAGAGGGAAGTGAGGCTTTTGTCAGCTCCCCCATATGGGCAACTTTTTTTATTTCTTAAAGTGTCTTCCAACAGAAAGTATGGCAGGAAATAGTACTTGTACAATAATAGCTGTAGTGTCCACTGCAGGTTACAGGGTTTTAGTGATACAACTGGCCAGGCAGGGTGCCCCTCACAGTAATAAAAGTCTTAGCAGCTTTTGGTAGCAGATTACTAGGATCTAGGTTCTTGAGTTATCTTCTTTGTCTCTCTCCTTCTCTCTTTCTGTGTATCAAGCAGAGGTGAGTGTCTCTAGCTTTCTGGGTCTGATAAAAGGGAGTACCCGGCAACAGCTTCCTCTCTCCCTGAACTCTCAACTCACTAACTAAGCTGGGAATGGATTCTGGATCATCATCCAACCTTCTAAAAGGGCCAAGCCAGGATTATTAACCCCAGCTGTGCCATCCATACATGGTTACGCTGGGTACACATTCATGACAATATATAACAGTATATTACATAACAATACATTAAATAACACACTATTAGTGGATACCCTCTGCTCTGGGGAACTGCACATAGCTCCCAAGTAATGCACCAATGGACACAAAATCTGAGAATAAGACCTTCTTATATTACATATGCTCTTGTAGACCACATGGAAAACATCATAAGCCAATGCTTTAGTACCATCTCTGCTGTGATATTGATCGGGATAAGTGAACATTGGTGGATTTTGCACTATAATATGCATTATATAACAATGTAGATGAGATAGGGCACCTCCTGGTGAAGCACTGCTAAATAAATCACACAAAACGCAGCGGTTAAGTGCTTACCAAAAGAGGTTAGGGTATCTCAGGCACAAATCTGGAATGGATGTATAATTCAATGGGAGTGACAGCTGCTTCCAACCATTTGGGATATCTAGAATAGGACATGATATGGAAAAAGTGAGAAAAAATGGTTTATGGGGTGCTGATCACATTTATTGAAACATATAAAAACAAGTATACATTACAATCTATCTAGCACTGACATTCAAATGGGGGCCCGTTCTTCACCAGGCACTTGATGTGCCTGATGAAGAAGAAGCTCCCTTATCGAAACGAGTCAGCCCTTGCTAGTTTTGTATATTTTTTATGTTTTAATAAAAGCGCCATTTAAGTGATCAGCAACCCATAAACCAGTTTTTTTTGTACACTTTTTCCATTTATTAAGTAAAAGGAGGCAATTCCTGATTCTTGTAACATTTCTAAATGACTGTCATTTTTTACATCCTTTGTGCTTCGAAAATGTTTTAAATACTTTCAAAGTATACATAAGCTTTTTTTTTTTTTTTGCAGCTTTTCAGCCCCTTGGATCTGCGTGCGCCATCTTTTTGATGTACAGATTTTGAAGATTGACAGCTTACACTGAGCCTAGTAACTGACACAGAATAAACATTACAGATCTGCTGTGGGTACAGCGCAGCCCCTGACCCCGGTACAAACAACAAATCTATTGAAACTAGCTCTGCTGATTTGGCGCTCTCGTGTCACCAAATAACAGTCTGTTCTAGCTGACTATTTAACAAGAGGTCGCCATTGAGAACCCTTCAACACTCAGCAACTGGAAGCAGCATAATGCACTGTGATGCCACGATCCTCCAGCCTAATGACATTCATAGGGAGGATTTTTATTAATGAATGCAGATTATCATAGAAATTAGGAAACAATTCAAAGTGTTTTCATGTTTGTATCTTGGATAAGAACACAGAATGTGCCCCACATACACCGAGGCAGACACAGGACATCAGGTATGTTGGGGAATTCGGTATTTTAATCCTATTAACCCCTTAAAGAGGTTTTCCTATAGTTGGTTGGTTTTTAAATAGGCCCCCTAGCATGTGATACCCAAGGAAAGAATCATACTGATCTGCTCCCTGCCACTCCAGTTCGGTTCCTTGTCTCTATTCTGCCATCTTCCAGGTTCCCAGCATGTTCACCTTAGTATGAATGGGCCACTTGTGCGGCCAATGATTTGTCTCAGATGTGACATGTCCCCAAGTGGCATGGGAACTAGAAGATCGCTAAACAAAGCGAGGGCACCAGACCGGATCAGCAGGAAGCAAGATTCTTTTCCTTAGGTACCACCCGCTAGGGGGGCTACTTAAAGAAAGAAATCCTGTTTGGGCCAAATGACAAGACACGTGTTAGCGTTTTTGTGCATGTGGTGTTTTAATAGACCTAACATCATTATTTTTAGGCTACCAAAATAACTATTGCACCTTTTTTATGAAGCACAAGATTGTTTTGATGCTTTTTTTTTTAGACATTTTTATTCTTTTTTTAGTTTTTGTCCAAAAAGTAAAAAATAACTTTCAATTTATAGTTATTTATTTTTTTAAATTGCCACAAAAATAATGTTTATTTCAATTCAATACTCATTAGGGTGATATTTGAAGTTAGTGTTGCTTGAGCCCGTGTTGGCGTACTTTGTACCAAATTTATTAAACAGCACATATTGATTGTACGGTATTTGTTTGTTAAATCTGGTGCCTCTTTAAACCTAGCACTTTTGTCTAAAAATATTACTTCAGTTTTTCTAGGCCACCCCCGACTGGAGTGAGTTTGTGACTAGAGATGAGCGAGCAGTGCTCGTTACGAGCACTGTAACGCTCGGGTCCCATCTGCAATGCCCGCAGGCATTGCGGATCCGTCCTCATCTGCATGTAAGTCAATGAGGACGGATCGTTTGGTATGACACTCATACCAAACGGTTCCGTCCCCACTGACTTTAAGACGGGTGAGGACGGAACCGTTTGGTATGAGTGTCATACCAAACGATCCGTCCTCATTGACTTACATGCAGATGAGGACGGATCCGCAATGCCTGCGGGCATTGCAGACGGGACCCGAGCGTTACAGTGCTCGTAACTAGCACTGCTCGCTCATCTCTATTTGTGACCTTTGTTGCATTTTTTTGCAGTGATAAATCTGGAGTGACACTCACTAACATAGCTAAACAGGCCTCCTTTCCCACCTACTTTTCAAAGCTGGAGTGAGTGGTGTAAAAATGCCAAAAGTCCACACAAAAAGCCCAGAGTAGCAATACCCCATTTCTGTGACTTTTTGAAGGCAGAATTCTGGAGTGTATGACGTGATAAATTCCTCCAAAAATATGTACAATCTAAGGTAAATGTGGTGGTAAGGGCAACTGCTTGGGTTGGCATGGACTATGTTTTTTTTTATTTTAGATGTTTCAATTTATGTTTGTACACTAATTTCCCCATGAGGTTATAAAAGACCACTTGGGGTATTCACACTTTACCCTGCCTTACAATCTACAAGGAAAAGGGAAAGAGATAGTAGGTGAGGGTGAAAGCTGTTCATATGGTAGTGTGGTGGAGACAGGATTATTGCAGGCTGATTTAGGTTTTAAGTTTGGATATGTTTGGGTAGTAAGTTCCAGAGTCTCTCTCCTTTAAACAATAATCATGTACGTGTACGTGATCAGAGTTAAGGGAATGTATGGAGCAAGCTCACATGCTGGGCTTGCTCCATACATTGCGGGTGCCAACATTGCTAACATACCGTCATATAACACCTCAGATGCCACTGGAAGTAGCGACTGCAGAGGGAGGGGAGCCCTCTGCCTTTAGATCAGAAACCCTGCAATGAAATTGCCTTGGCAGCCTAGGGTCTTATTGAGGTTTCCAGGCTTGTTATGGCTGCCCTTGGCAGGCAGTCTTTCAGAATCCCATTGACTGTAATAATATTCTATTCCAATCTATGGGACAAGTGATCAGAAGACTGCATGTACAAGTCCCCTAAAAGGACTTAAAGTTACATATACATTTTACGTACAAATAAATAAATGAACATAATACGTATGGTCACATTCCAAATGCCCAAACTATTAAAATATCATTTTTTTTTAGGACAGTGAATGCCGTAAAGAGAAACAAAAAAAACACTGTAATATGAAAATTATCAAAACTTTTTTTTTTAGTCTAACAGTAAGTAGCCATAAAAAAATGAAACTTGTCTTGCAAAATATATACCCCTATATGGCTATGTGAACAGAAAGTTTAACAAGCTATGGCGCTTGGAATATGGGGAAGAAAAGGCCCCTGTCCTTAATGGGTTAGAAAAAACTATTCTGAATGCCATAAAGTGAATTTTGTAATATATTGTAATATATTTTATTTTTTTCACATTTCCTTACGAAATAGGCACCTGAAGTTCAGTTGTCTATAGTACTTTTACAGATTACAGAATTTCAGAAGTGGCCTGATTGCCCTATAAGTGGGTAGTTTACCACTTAGTGAGAGATTGTTGACTACTAGACATGCCTCTACAATGCATTTAATTACATTTTGCCAAGTTGAGAGACTTTGATAGGGGGTGCATGGTCGTTTTAACTAATTGCCCACCAACTAAGCCATTCTGACCTAGCTGTTAGAAGATGTTGGGAGCAGTGGATAAGTGAGGGCATGCCCACATAGCCCAGGAAAATCGCCAGTAGAGGGGATTGTTGGATATGCTGACAGGCACAAAAAGCTCAGAAGTTTAGTTGTCCACCATTCAGATATAGGTGACACCTTCATTACTCATGCCTGTTTAAGCCTGGACCATTTCCTAGCGCTTAGTAGGAGGAAATTTAGTGTCACGTTGCCAATTACGTGTCCTGCCATCGACAGCCAGCGACTGTCACCTTTACTTGCAGTGGTGGCATGAATGAGAAACTTGGGCTGCTACAGAGTAGAACTGTATCCTCTTTATAGATTAATCCAGGTTCTGTTGGGATCCAACAATGGTTGATCAATGGTTGATCGTTCAAGTATGGACTTCAATACTGCCTTTGCTGTGGAGTGACACGATGTTCCAAGTGCTGCTATGAAGATCTAGGGAGCCATTGCATATAACAGTTGGTCACCCCTAGTAGTGATACGAGGGACACTAACAGCTCAGTGACAAGTACAGGACATCCTGCGGCCAGATGTGTTCCTCTCATGGCAGCTCTTCCATCTCACATTTTTCAGCAGGATAATGTTGGCCCACACATAGCAAGAGTTCCCCAAGAATGTCTCCCCCAGATTGCAACACTTTCTTGGCCTGCCCAGTCATGAAATTTATAGCAAATTAAGCTTTTATGGGACCAGCTTCACTAACCTACGAGTGTGCTGGATCTACAGGCCCAGCTGCCACATCTGTGGGCAAATGTGGTGGGTCCCCTGCAGTGAAGGCCAGATCCATGTATAGGGGTTAAAGGGTGAAAACTAGGAGATCACCAGGTTAACGCCCTTAGGACTAGCCCAAAGTCATAACGGTTAGTAGATACAGTTGGTCCACACCCACTGCCCATAGAAACAAAGGAGTTGGTAACATAGTAACATAGTAACATAGTTTATAAGGCCGAAAAAAGACATCTGTCCATCCAGTTCGGCCTGTTTTCCTACAAGTTGATCCAGAGGAAGGCAAAAAAACCCTGTGAGGTAGAAGCCAGTTTTCCCCACTAGGGAAAAAAATTCCTTCCCGACTCCAATCAGGCAATCAGAATAACTCCCTGGATCAACGACCCCTCTCTAGTAACTATAACCTGTAAGATTATTACCCTCCAAAAATACATCCAGGCCCCTCTTGAACTCTTTTAGTGAACTTACCATCACCACCTCCTCAGGCAGAGAGTTCCATAGTCTCACTGCTCTTACCGTAAAGAATCCTCTTCTATGTTTGTGTACAAACCTTCTTTCCTCCAGACGCAGAGGATGGCCCCTCGTCACAGTCACAGTCCTGGGGATAAATAGATCGTGGGAGAGATCTCTGTACTGACCTCTGATATATTTATACATAGTTATTAGATCTCCCCTCAGTCGTCTTTTTTCTAAAGTGAATAACCCTAATTTTGATAATCTTTCTGGGTACTGTAGTCCACCCATTCCAGTTATTACTTTAGTTGCCCTCCTCTGAACCCTCTCCAGCTCTGCTATGTCTGCCTTGTTCACAGGAGCCCAGAACTGTACACAGTACTCCATGTGTGGTCTGACTAGTGATTTGTAAAGTGGCAGGACTATGTTCTCATCACGGGCATCTATGCCTCTTTTGATGCAGCCCATTATCTTATTGGCCTTGGCAGCAGCTGTCTGACATTGGTTTCTGCAGCTTAGATTTCTGTTCACTAAAATTCCTAGGTCCTTTTCTATGTCAGAGTTACCCAATATTTTACCATTTAGTATGTACTGGTGACTTGCATTATTCCTTCCCATATGCATAACTTTACATTTGTCAGTGTTAAACCTCATCTGCCACTTCTCTGCCCAAGCCTCCAGTCTATCCAGATCCATCTGTAGCAGTGTACTGTCCTCTTCTGTGTTAATTACTTTACACAGTTTAGTGTCATCTGCAAAAATTGATATTTTACTGTGCAAGCCTTCTACAAGATCATTAATAAATATATTGAAGAGAATAGGGCCCAATACTGACCCCTGTGGTACCCCACTAGTTACAGTGACCCAATCTGAGTATGTGCCATTAATAACCACCCTCTGTTTTCTATCACTGAGCCAGTTACTTACCCAGATACAGACATTTTCTCCCAGGCCAAGCATTCTCATCTTATATACTAACCTTTTATGTGGTACAGTGTCAAATGCTTTGGAGAAGTCCAGATATACGACATCCATTGATTCGCTGCGGTCCAGTCTAGAACTTACCTCCTCATAGAAACTGATTAAATTGGTTTGACATGACCGATCCCTCATGAAGCCATGCTGATATGGAGTAATTTGCTTATTTTCATTGAGGTACTCCAAGATAGCATCTCTTAGAAAACCCTCAAACAGTTTACCCACGACAGATGTTAAACTTACCGGCCTATAGTTCCCAGGCTCTGTTTTTGGACCCTTTTTGAATATTGGCACCACATTTGCTATGCGCCAATCCTGTGGAACACTCCCTGTCAGTATAGAGTCCTTAAATATCAGAAATAAGGGTCTAGCGATGACATTACTTAATTCTCTTAGGATACGGGGGTGTATGCCATCCGGTCCTGGCGATTTGTCTATTTTAATCTTTTTAAGACGTAGCTCTACTTCTTCCTGGGTCAGACAGGGCACTTTTAATGGGGAATTTACTTTTATATTCTGCATTTCATCTGACAGTTCATTTTCCTCAGTGAATACAGTGGAGAAAAAGATATTTAGTAGCTTCGCTTTCTCCTCATCGCTCTCTGCAACTCCCCCCTCATTACTCTGTAAGGGGCCAACACCTTCAGGTTTATACTTTTTACCATTTATATAATTAAAGAACATTTTAGGGTTAGTTTTACTTTCTTTGGCGATTAATCTCTCGGTCTCTAGTTTGGCTGTTTTTATTTGTCTTTTACATATTCTATTTTTTTCCTTGTAGTTTTTCAATGCTTCCTCGCTCCCCTCCTGTTTTAGTGATTTAAATGCTTTCTGTTTATCATTTATTGCTTTCTTTACAGTTCTGTTTATCCACATTGGTTTTTTCTTGTTCCTTAACCTTTTATTCCCATAAGGTATGTACCTCTCACAATTAGATATTAGGATGCTTTTAAAAATATCCCATTTTGTGGCTGTATTTTTATTTTTGAGGACTTTGTCCCAGTTAGTTAGGCCTATGGCCTCTCTTAGTTGGCTAAATTTAGCTTTTTTGAAGTTAGGTATTTTTGTTCCTCCCTGAAGAAACGCTCTTTTGAATGACAATTGGAAGGTTATTATATTATGGTCACTATTTCCTAGGAGTCCCCCGACCTGCACATCTGTTGTTCTGTCAGGTCTATTGGTTAATACTAAGTCCAGTATGGCCGTCCCTCTAGTCGGGTCCTGAACCAGTTGGGAAAGGTAATTGTCTTTGGTTATTTCCAAGAACCTGTTTCCTTTATGAGATATACAGGTTTCAGTTTTCCAGTCTATATCTGGGTAGTTGAAATCCCCCATAATAATGACCTCATTATGATTTGCCACCTCGTCTATTTCGTTTAGAAGTAGATTTTCTATGGGCTCTGGTATACTAGGGGGTTTATAATAAACTCCGATTAGTATTTTATTATTGTTTTTGGCTCCATTTATTTCTACCCACAGTGACTCCACATCTTCATGTCCCTCACTTATATCTTCCCGCAGTGTGGGCTTTAGACAGGACTTTACATAAAGGCAGACCCCTCCCCCTCTCCGGTTTTGGCGATCCTTTCTAAAAAGACTGTAACCATGTACGTTAACTGCCCAGTCATAGGTATCATCCAGCCATGTCTCAGTTATTCCCACTATGTCATAGTCCTCCTCACACATCACTAATTCCAGTTCACCAATTTTATTAGTCAGGCTTCTGGCATTAGTGTACATACACTTTAGAGGTCTATGTATATTTTTTACCCCCCTTTTTAAATTACTATTACCTGTGAAGTGAATATCCGGGGTTTTTGGGTTACTTTGGTTGATGTTTTCCGCAATATTCTCCCTACATTTCTCACTAATCCCAACCCCCACTAACCCCCCACTCTCCCCGACTGTGACCCACTCTCTATCTACACTATCTACCCCCTTATTAGTATTACCCCCCACCCTCCCCCCAGATCCTAGTTTAAAAGCTCCTCCAGCCGTCTAACCATTTTTTCCCCCAGGGCAGTTGCACCCTCCCCATTAAGGTGCAGCCCGTCCCTACTGTAGAGTCTGTAGCCGACAGAGAAGTCGGCCCAGTTCTCCATGAACCCAAACCCTTCCTTCCTGCACCAGCCTCTGAGCCACTTATTTAACTCCCTAATCTCCCGTTGTCTCTCTAGTGACGCTCGTGGCACTGGTAGTATTTCTGAAAACACTACCTTGGAGGTCCTGGACTTGAGCTTCTCTCCTAGTTCCCTAAAATCATTTTTAAGGACCTTCCATCTCCCCCTGACTTTGTCATTGGTGCCAATGTGTACCATGACCGCCGGGTCTTCCCCAGCCCCACCCAGCAATCTGTCAATCCGATCCGCGATATGCCGAACCCGAGCACCCGGGAGACAACACACTGTTCGGCATTCACGGTCTCGGCGACAGATGACCCTGTCTGTCCGCCTAATTATAGAGTCCCCTACCACCAGCATCTGTCTGGCCTTTGCTGCTCTCCTTTTCCCATCCTTCCTGCAGCGGTCATCCTCCTGGTTACTAGGAGAAATGCCCTGCTGCAGTGTCGCTGGTCCTAGGCTTTCATCCCTAATATCAGCCAAACAGGCATATTTACTAGGGTGTTCCAGCTCAGGACTAGCCTCCCTGGCACTTTTCCCTCTACCCCTCCTTACTACATTAACCCAACTGCTGACCTGATAGTCCTGCTCTTGCCCATCTCCTCCCTCCTCCTCTTCACTGGCCCCAGCCAGTGCCTGCACTGTGAGGTCTAAGCCTCTCTCCAGGTGTTCAATGCCCCTAAGTATGCCAAGCTGCTTATTTAGATCCAAGATCCGGGCTTCCAAATATGCAACGTGATTGCATCTAGTGCAAATGTATTCACCCTCGAATGGTTCTTCAAGGCATGCATACATTGCACAGGACACACACTTAGTAGCATTGTCCATGGAGCACCTGCTAGATGGGGATATACAGTACAGAAAAAAAACAGTAAATATATGATTAGGGTTTGCTGTAGCTGGAGGACTACAAATCAAGTTAACACACAAGGAAAATCACTCCAACCTTACTTTTTGCTCCTGGTCTTAAACTCCGGTTTTTTAACTCCACTTATACACAGCCCACTTACAGAGCAAGCTCTATAAGAGTTTAGCTATGTAATTTATAGCACCTGGGATTGCTAACCACTCCCCTTCACCAGGTACACAGCAGAGAAAAAAAAATGGGTTTAAATGGTATTACCAAATGCAACCAAATACAAGCACTAAACAAACAAAGAAATTTGCAATAAACTATAGACAGTTATTTGCAGTCACTCCCACAAATTCACACTCAGTACCAGAACTCCGGTTTTTTAACTCCACTTATACACAGCCCACTTATGAGAACTTGCTTTTTGGGAGTACACAGCCTTTGCCCTCAGACACCACTGTTCTCAGTGATCATTCCCGGTCCAACAATAAATATAAAATAAAAAGGGAAAAAATGTACCTTTACCCTATCAGGAAACAGAACAAGATTCTGTACAAAGGAAAAGGAAAAAGATTATGAGAATGGTCCTATTTTTTTATCAGAAGGCACGTATAGATGGATAATAAGATCAAGATACCTCTTACTATAAGCTATTATTTAGAAATCAAATGCTATCCATCTAAAAGACAGCACTGATAGCTTTCTTTCTTATCACTTTGACATTAGGAAAACTACAGTCTGCTGCATGCTAAAATGGAAAAGGAAGAACATTTCTGTTATTCTCAGAGTGGAAACCATCATGGTGAACATATTTCTATATCCCCACCTTATGGATATTATAAATTGCATTACTGATTCTACATTATACAGAACCTCATTTTCTTTTGCAAATGTTTCTACAAATCCATGCACACAGAGCTGTCCTCATGATCTACTCATCCATCTACATAAAAAACTGCCCTACAATAAACATGTATGTTCTAAAACTAATACTCTATGGATTTGTGTTCTGTTTCATGTAGTTCTGCATTGTATTTCCAATAAAGCATTGGGCAAATTACTGCACATGCTTTAAGCACTAAAACATAGTCTACTTTTCTATGTGCATGTTATATGGGCACCTCTTTCATTTCAGCCATACTCACTGCTATCAGATTAACTGAATTTAGAATAGAGTATCAAGTTATGTGTTAACTTGATTCTATTATACATACAGGTTTGTTGACAAATTGTTGAAAATTGATTCTACGAGAGAGAGAGAGAGAGAGAGAGAGAGATTCAAATTAACTTTTCTTCCAAAAAAGAAAATAACACTAATCTTCTCTCATAGCAGACAACCTCAGATATGCACATTTGCATATATTCTTCCTAAAAAACAAGAGTAGGTGTGACCTGGCATACAATACTCATCATTCATATTTTTGGTCTCTCTCATAAAAGATTTTTGGAAAATTCTGGACGAATCCAAAGCGGTAGGATCGATTCACTCAACCTTACCTCAGATTAGTATTGAGCGAATCAAAGTGAAATTAATTGACTTCTATCCAAATTTCAGGGAAAATTTGATTTTAAAGAATTGTTCATAGTAACACATTTTCCTAAAATTGTGGATACACATATTACAAACTGAAACTAAGAAGCCTGGGAATGCGATATAACCCATAATGCCATTCAGCCAGCCAATCAGCAGATTGCCACCCCCTGTGATGTCACAGTCCTATAAATAACCTCCTCCTGCCAAGTCTCTTCAATATTACTGTGAACTGGGCATAGGAAGAGATGTAACAAGTGCTAGGCACAGTGTTTAACAAATCTTTTAATTGTAGAATCTTGAATAGGGACTGTGCAGTGACAGTGTAAGGAGATTGTAGGGAGAGCACAGGGACAGTGCAGGCTTTGTGTAATCGCCTTGTTCATTTTGTTCCACTACTATGCCATTCATTCTTAATCTGTTCTGTTATACATAGACTTTTTTATAGACTTTTATCTCTGGTTTGGACCCACTCTTGTTTTTGCTTTACCAATACTGCTCAAATACTGACCTTGTGATAGAGGCCATTAGAGTCCTACATGCCATTAGATGCCTCTATCACATGGTCAGAATTTTGTATCAGGATTTGATCATAATTTGGAAGCCAAAAGATTCAAGCACACAGCCATTGCCCAGCCTTTCCGTCGCCAATGTACAGGTACCATCCATGTGGCTGCAGCAGACCGATCCAGAACCATTCAACTTGAATGGGTCCGTCATTCGTCCATGCTAAAAAAAATAGAACATGTTCTATTCTTTTGTGGTGCGGAGGCACAGACAGAAACCTCATAGAAGCATTATGGGGGAGATGTCCATGCCTCCTTTCCACACCGCACCATCTGGATTGTGGACCCATTTAAGTGAGCCCTTATATTGCGGACCAACATGCAAATATTTCTATCACATGTTATCTCTGTTTTGGACCCACTCCTGTTCTTACCTTACAAATGCTGACCAAATACTGACAGTTTTAAGGTGGATTCTCAAACTACAGGATCCGCTTTTTTTGGGCTGTTCTTCTGACGGATCAGAAGAATGGAAAAATAAACAGAGATGTGAACACAGCCTTACTGCTAACACCCCCCACACACACACACACACACACACACACACACACACACACACACTATCATGGGGCCACTACTTGAATCTTGGGCCTACGACTTGTAAGGCTGAGTTCACACTTTAGTTATTTGATCAGTTATTTGCATCAGTTTTTGTGAGCCAAATTCAGGAGCCAAGCCTACTCTCGGATTAGGTATCAGGAATAGATCTATACCTGTTCTGTGGGTTTGACCCGCACCTGCTTTGGGGTGACAATAACTGACCACATAAGTGAAGTGTGCACTAAGTCTAATAGTGACACACAGTCATTCTACAGCTAACAGAAGGAATTCAAACGCATGTATTTGCACTGCCACAACATGGATTAAAAGAATCTTTTTTTTCTCCAATACTTCATTGGCGCCGCCTCCATGTCCTTATGTTGTTCCACTAAAGAGTCATTGGGACACCTGCAGGGACGCTTTTTTGTTTTTTTACTGAAGGATGCTGTTTGTGTTTTATTTTATTTTTTTTGTATAACTAGGTATCTACTAGGAATGTTTGTGGCCTTCCATATATGTGACCTGCCTGTCATTCTGACGCACAGTAACTGTTTTTCTACCAGAAAGGACTAGCTATGAATGTTGCTGCAATGCACATGATGTACACTGAGATACATTCTCCCTAAAGTTTAACTGCAGGCTGGGATAGACCTGATTTAACGAGCTCTGTGACTAATGAATTCGTCATGAAGCACATTTTTTGGAAAAATTCTGCGAAGCAACCAAATCGAATTTTTGAAAACTCTGCTCATCTCTTCTCTTCTTCATCTCTATTGGTGTGATGTCTGGTTGTCCACGTACTTATATTGGAGAATTGATATAATGTGCATTATTTCCTATATGTCCAATATGTATTATGAATCTCTGCACAGGGTCAGAACATGATGATACACAGCAATGCCTATGGGACCAAAACTGCAATCAAAATCAAAGAGGATCAATTGGAAGTGATGCAATCCCTAGAAACAGGTAATTGGAAAAATTTCAAAGGAGTAGTAAGTTAAGGAACAGGAAAATTCTTATTGGGTAGTACATCATACATTTTTCTTCTCTCTCCTGCATGGTGGATCCTATCAAGGACACACAAATTACTTGAATTACTGGATGCTTTATTCCTTACACTAGAGAGCTGAAGAAGCTGTTCTAGTATTTACTGAAATAGTAGAAGAAAAGCACAGCACATAAAAATATACATCACCATGCATATACATGTCAGTTATGCCTACATCTTTACTCACGAATCTTTAAATATTAACCAGAACTAAATAGGCCATACATCTTTGCAATTCAGATGCTCATAGTAAATATCTGAGTCAAAGAGTCATCGAATATCCTGATTAGGTTGATGGGGTGATTAGATGAACAACTGGTCTTCTTCTCAGCCTTAGGGCTCATGTCTGTTCTGTGGACCACAAATTGCAGTCTGCAATGCAAGGGCACTTGAATGGGGACTGCGATCCTCATCCACATAATGTGTAGTTCTCCATAGTGCTTCCATTGGCTTCCGATCCGTGCCTCGGTTCCCACTGTAACGTATCTTCCGAATTGCGGACCCATTCAAGTGAATGGATCTACATCCTTGATACGGTCAGCTCTACCCCAACACATATCAGTTCCATAGGAAGGCAATTTGCCTATCTGCATATTTTTGGAATGTGGGAGAAAGCCCGAGTAGAACATACAAATGCCCTGTAGGTTGTATTCGAACCCAGGACCCCAAAGGAGTTTTCTAGGACTGGGCTGGGGTCATCGGTTGGCTACAAAAGTCTTCAGTGGAGTCATTGCTGCAACCAAGTAAGGCTTTACTAGTATTTACTAGTTGAATAATGTTATCATTTGCCAGATCTTGCAAAAAACCTATAAGGTGAGTCTGCCACTGGTAAATTTACTTTTAAACTGTACACAATGCCCCATATTTACCATCTCCACTTTATACTGATACCTTTAGCTCACAGAACTGATCCTGCAATCTTTAAAAAATAATTATATAATAAGTATGCAATTACCGTAGCTCTCAAGACCCAGGAACAATACTGCGGAGAAGAGAGGCCTCATTAATTAAACAAGAGAAAAAAGGGAATGGACTGAAGTTATGATGAACAGAGAGGCTCAGGCCCACTGTCAGTGCTCTTGGGAACCAATCAGAAAACCATAAAAAGAAGTGACGCATGCCACATGTTCAGTATGTGCAGTATGAGAAAGGGCATGGAAGAGTGAGCTAGTGGCTGCAGCTGGAGACAGATCCAGTGTTATTTCTGCTCAAACTAGGAAAAAAGGGGGGGACCCTACGCCATTTTTTTTAAAATTATTTAATTATTTTTGTAAAAAAATGGCGTGGGGTCCCCCCCTTTTTTCCTTCGCCAGCCAGATACAACCAGCAGCAGCAGCCTGGCACTACCAGGGTGGGAAGGGACACAGTTATTGGCCCTTCCCAGCCTAATGGTACCAGCCTGCAGCCGCCCCAGAGCCAGACCCTCAATTTAGAAGGTCCGGTCCTGCGGGTACCCGGCTCTTCCCGGCACCCCTAGTGGCGGTGGGTGCTGAGGTAATAGATGTTGGGGTTAGTGCTGGCCTGCCATACCGGCAAGCTCTAAGCCCAGTACTAGTAATCAGGGCCGCCTGTAGATAGCCCTAATTACTAAAACTGTAGTATTGTAAAAAAATACACACATACAAGTATAAAACATTTTATTGAAATAAACACTCCCCCAGACCCCTGTTTGACCATTTTATTTAAAAAAAAAAAAAGCTGGTCCGACGTAGTCCACCGAATCCGACATAGTCCTCTGCATTCACGACCCTGAAAAATAGAAAAAAAACACACAAACACAGACCACTTACCTCTTCCTGCACTGGGATAATACACACAGCGATGTCACTGTACAGGGATAATAAACACAGTGATGTCACTGTACAGGGATAATAAACACAGTGATGTCACCGTACAGGGATAATAAACACAGTGATGTCACCGTACAGGGATAATAAACACAGTGATGTCACCGTACAGGGATAATAAACACAGTGATGTCACCGTACAGGGATAATAAACACAGTGATGTCACAGTACAGAGATAATAAACACAGTGATGTCACAGTACAGGGATAATAAACACAGTGATGTCACAGTACTGGGATAATACACACAGTGATGTCATTGTACAGGCATAATAAACACAGTGATGTCACTGTACAGGGATAATAAACCTCAGATCAACACATTGTGCCCCCATCAGACCTCAAATCAGCATCTTGTTCCCCCATCAGACCTCAGGTCAGCGTCTTGTGCCCCCATCAGACCTCAGATCAGCGTCTTGTGCCCCCATCAGGCCTCAGATCAACACAATGTGCCCCCATCAGAGCTCAGGTCAGCGTCTTGTGCCTCCATCAGACCTCAGGTCAGCGTCTTGTGCCCCCATCAGACCTCAGGTCAGCATCTTGTGCCCCCATCAGACCTCAGGTCAGCGTCTTGTGCCCCCATCAGACCTCAGGTCAGCGTCTTGTGCCCCCATCAGACCTCAGATCAGCGTCTTGTGCCCCCATCAGAACTCAGATCAACACAATGTGCCCCCATCAGACCTCAGGTCAGCGTCTTGTGGCCCCCCTCAGACCTCAGATCAACACAATGTGCCCCCATGTGCCCCCATCAGACCTCAGGTCAGTGTCTTGTGCCCCCCTCAGACCAGCATCTTGTGGCCCCCCTCAGACCTCAGATCAGCCCACCCTGCCACTTTAAAAAAAGCATACTTACCTGTTCTGGCCGCCGCTGTCCTCAGGCTCCCCGCTCCACTGTGTTCCCTGCCGGTGCGCACTATGACCTGACTCTGCATCAGGTTATAGTGCGCGCCGGCAGGGAACACAGTGGAGCACGTAACCTGAGGACAGCGGTGGCCAGAACAGGTAAGTATGCTTTTTTTAAAGTGGCTGGGTGGGCTGATCTGAGGTGTGAGGGGGGCGCGGGGCCCCCCATGAAATTATTGGAGCGGGGGCCTGTCAGGGCTGGGATACACAGATAAGGGGTAAGTGATCCCTAAGCTTAATCCCAACCCCTTTCCCTGCCTATTGCCCACTCAGGCTAACCCCTGAGCGGACAACCTGAAGACTGGAAATACACTAACATAAGTGCGGGGGATGGGAAGACAAACAAGACAGACAAACAAAAACCAAATGGGTAGTCAGGAAGCCGCGTCAAAACCAGGAGAGTACGTCAGGAACAAAATCAGCAAGCAGAGAAAAGTAGTCAAAAAACACGCCAAGGGTCAAAGAACATAAAGAGTCTAAACTGCAGAGCAAGAATGTCAAACCAGGTAGTAGCAAGGAAACTCCAAACACTGGCAGCTAGGTAAAAGTTAGAGGGGCTTAAATACCTAGCAGACCCCACCCAACCAGCTGACTGGGAGGAGAAGCAAGGAACAAAAACTTAACTCATGAGATACCAATGAACAGAAAATAAACAGACACTATATTGCTCGTGTTTTCCGGCGACCAGTAACAGGCCGCGAGCGAGAGTGCGCACCAGCCACGTCCCTGGCACTTATGACCATTGCGCGCGTCCCCTGCCTGGGACGCGCATCCACAGCCAGAGACCGCCGTCTGGAGGAGGAGCCTGCCGAAATAGCGGACGAAGCCTGACCCCGGGCAACCACCTCGCCACCAGAGTCAGGGGAAGGACCAGCAGAACGGGTGCAATGACTGCCGGTCCTGACAGGGCCTGGAGCAGTAGCTCCAGGTGCTCCAATTATAATCCGGCCCTGGCAGCGCGGCAGATATTAGAACATGGCAACCGCATTAAAGTGATGCGCGCGCCATGTTCTATGTATCGGGCGGCAAGAAAACTCGGTATCGAGCTTCTATACCGCACTAGGTACCGAAACCATACCGAGTTTTCGATATATCGTGCAACACTACTTTCAACTACCTCACCCTCTGACACCTGTGTCTCGCCATTGTCCACCACCTCCTCAGACAACACTGGTAAATCCCCACTGTCAGCACACTGAGACTGCAAAAGGTCTTGCGAATTGGGGCAGAGAATGTTCTGGGGTAGCACATCAGAGAAGGGGTGACTATGGGGTTCCAGGGAGTACGTGACCACATGCAATCTCCATCCAAAAAGTCATACTGAGGCTCACCACCATGCTTTACACTGCAATCTTATTGAAAGACAGACAATCAGGGGTTCACCGCCAGGTTGTCAGGCAGCATTTTTAAGTGGGTCACCATTACCGTGTCCCTGAAAATTGCCTTGGGGTCATCACCAGACTATTGGCCAGATTTAGAAAAAATGGTGCAATTAGGGAGCCTCAGAGGCATCCCTACATGCTGCCCCTGGTGTTTCCTATCCATTTCCAAGGTGTTTCTATCTTTTTCTGAAGTTTTCACATGTTGGGGCAAACTTGACTGTGCAGAACCTTTGGCCCCTGCAAAAATATTCGGGTCTCCCATAGACTTTAATGGGATTCGTGATTCGGCTCGAACCCACGAATCCCGCGGAAAATTCGGGCCGAATACCGAATCCCCAAATCTTTTAGGATTCGATCAACTCTAGTAATTATTCTTTATTAGACAGTATCATGATGTATTCATACAGATTCACTGCATAACAACCATTTTTAATGTCTTTTTTTAAGGAAGGTTTCCTTTTTTTATTTAATTATATGTACTAATAAAGATAAGAGGGTATATTGTTACACCAGAGTTTTTCACGACAGTCTGTCCTTCTGCGCTGCGGGAGGAAGCAGCCAAATTATATAGAGGCGCAGGTCATGTGACAGACTTAACTCAACGCTAGCCCTCTTGCTGGCATAGATTTAAGCCAATTTCCATGCCATAAATTGGCATGGGAAATAATAGATGAGCTGGGCCTCCCCACCCACCCACTTTCCTGTCCAATCCACTCTCCCTTTTCTCGTCACTTTGGAAAAGTGGCGTGAATGGGGAAAAGTCACGTTTCATTGCACAAATGGTGTGCGTCAAAATTTTCAACCTTTTTACACTATAAAAGGTTGTAAATAGATTAGTAAATGTCCCCCAGTAGTTTTAATCCAAAAATTGACATAAAATGTATATTGGCCAGACACTGTAAGCTGGACTGTAAGATTGTCCCCATAATCATTTTGGGCCAATCCTTCCTAATGTTTATGGTTTATGCAAACCCTCCATTATTCACCCTAAGACTATCTACCGCAAAGGTCAAAATATCTGAGGTACAAGGACTAGGCATCTCCGGGGGAGCTCCTCTTCCATTAAAGGGTTATTTTGAAGACTAACTTGAATCAGACATATCATCATCAAGGGTGTACCAAGTGGGATTAGTTCAAGCTATCAAATCATTACTGTAGGTGACTTATGGTAGGTGTGATTGACACCGTCGTTAAACATTTTTAATAAAAGGACAGAGATTAATTAATTGCCTGCAGATGTAAGATAGGGGAATGAATGCAGAGAGTTATGAGACCCTGGAGGATTGTAAAGATGCAGGAGACAGAGTAAAGACTGTGTGACCGTAATAATAACGTTTCCACTTGGTGGATCCACATGCTGCAGATGGTGGTCACAGCTGAGCGGTGCTCAATCCAATAGTATATCATGGGGCGCTGTATTTATCTATTACGCCTCTATCCTCCACCGCACACAGAGTGAATTAGGAATCTAATGTAAATTCGACGTATGCAGTCTAACAGGTAATCCTTCCAAATGTGTATGTCAATATTACCATCCAAAAAAGGCAATCTACTGTACAGTAATTGTCTCCCGTCCAGAGCATTGCCCTTAGCAGTAGCCGAGACATTGGAAGATTTTATATCGCCTTCTTAATGCACTAACATGATAGAATATTTTACTGAGCGCGCAGAATGGGGTTTGGGATAGATGCAATCTTATCCCTACAATACTCATTAAATGTAACAATGTTCGATCAAAGGGAAAATTAATAATGGGTATTTAGACGGAATCCCTTTGTGAAAAGATATTAAAAAAAGAAAAGCCATGACAACATGAACAGTGGAAATTAATACAATTCTCAATAGGCTTTTAAAGATCTGAATGATGAGGTTTATTACTTAGGGCTCCGTATATTATTATTTCACTGCATTTTCTCTATTTTGTGTGTGTGAAATGAAGGGATAGTAGTGATATCAGACTGTGAAATAAGAAGAATGGAAGTTACATTGTGTAAACCACTGATAAACCAAAGATTGCTGTAGAAAACATTGGCTGACCATACATAGCAGACAGCTATCTCTTTCTACAAATGCTCCATACAAATGCACTCCAGGTTCGGCCGAGTGAGCATGTGTTTTTAAAAAGGACTAAACCTCTGCCAGACACCTTTGGCAGTAGCTTATCTCCCCTGAGAACGAAGGATCAGGCATATTAAAATGTAATATGCCAAACATCATCGGAGAAGAGTTGGATGACCCCCCACACACACACACACACACACACACACACCTTTGGGACTCCAGCTGCTGTCAAACTGTAGCTCCCAACATGCAAAAATGGTTGACTGTTCTTTTAAAGAGGCTCTGTCACCACTTTGTAACCTATGTAATTACATACATAGGCACAAAGGTATATTAATCCGCTCCCCTGACATACCTTTATATCAGAGAATCCATCAGCCATTAGCCAAGAAAAGTGACTTTTATAAATATGCAAATTAGTCTTCGGAGCACCGGGAGCGTGCTCTTTTCATCCGAGCACCGCATCTGCCACGGCCTCCCGGCTCCTAAACACGTCCTTCATCCATTAAACACACCCCCCTGTCTCTTGATGGACAGCGCTAGACCCTCCGGTCTAGCGCTGAAATGCCGCGCCTGCACCCTCATCCAGGGTACGGCTCGTGCGCACTACACTTGCAGCGCCGAACACTGCAATCGCTTTCGATGTAGTGCACATGCGTCGTCACTTCCGGGTTCAGTGTTCGGCGCTGCAAGCGTAGTGCGCATGCGCCGTACTCTGGATGAGGGCACAGGCGCGGCATTTCAGCACTAGACCGGAGGGTCTAGCGCTGTCCATCAAGAGACAGGGGGGCGTGTTTAATGGATGAAGGGCGTGTTTAGGAGCCGGGAGGCCGTGGCAGATGCGGTGCTCAGATGAAAAGAGCACGCTCCCGGTGCTCCGGAGACTAATTTGCATATTTATAAAAGTCACTTTTCTGGGCTAATGGCTGATGGATTCTCTGATATAAAGGTATGTCAGGGGAGCGGATTAATATACCTATGTGCCTATGTATGTAATTACATAGGTTACAAAGTGGTGACAGAGCCTCTTTAACTCCCATAAAAGTGAATGAAGCATTCCTGGAGTGGATCTTCCTGGCTGCAGTGGTGACGTTCCATGCACTCAGGCCACTACTGTACCCAAACACTGCAGTACATGGGACATCACTGCTGGTCAGTGACTGGCTGCAACAGTGACCTGTGTGCACACATCACCACTGCCATCAGAAAAACAGCAGCGGGGAGGACCCCAGAATGAAGTGGTTTGCAAAGTATTGATTCTTTTACCACATGTACAGGGGTAGCCCGAGTTTTATTTAACTCGGACTCCCCCTTGAAGTAACTTTGGATATGAAGTGCATTACTTGTAATGATCCTGACTTAGTTACAGCCTGATTTATAGTCCAGAGCTGCATTCATAATGCGGGTGATTATTGTCTAACAGCATACCTCCCAACTTTAGAAAATATGGGAGATGGACATTATGTTCAGCACGCAATTTTTTTCCGCATTAGGTCTCGCCTCTAACTCTGCCCAAAACATAACTAAACACCTAATCCCACCCAATCCCCTAAATGCCCCCACATAGTAATTATTCCCCCTTTATGCCACAACACAGTATTTATGCCAGCATTGTGCTCCCTTCACAGATTATGCCCAGATATGTGCCTTCTTCACACTAAATATGCCCAGATATGTGCACCCTCACAGTAGTTATGTCCAGATATATTCCCCTCTGACAGTAGTGATGCCCAGATAGGGTTCCCCCTCACAGTAATATGCCCAGTTGTGCCCCCTAAAGTAATATGCCCAGCTGTGCCCCCTCACTGTAAAATGCCGAACTGTGCCCCCTCACTGTAATATGCCCAGCTGTGCCCCCTCACTGTAATATGCCCAGCTGTGCCCCCTCACTGTAATATGCCCAGCTGTGCCCCCTCACTGTAAAATGCCGAACTGTGCCCCCTCACTGTAATATGCCCAGCTGTGCCCCCTCACTGTAATATGCCCAGCTGTGCCCCCTCACTGTAATATGCCCAGCTGTGCCCCCTCACTGTAAAATGCCGAACTGTGCCCCCTCACTGTAATATGCCCAGCTGTGCCCCCTCACAGCTATGGCACAGTGGATCCATACTCACTTCTTAACACTCTGGATCCATGTGAAGTGCATGAATGGTTCTAGCTTTGTAAGAAAGAGATTGTCATGTACGACATGATGCCTAATTTTCATTTTTTACATTAATCATGGGGTAATTACTGTAAATAGGTTGTAACAGATTGTAAAAACATGACTGCTTTCTTCTATCAACAGCACCATACCTGTTCACAGATTGTGTCCAATATTGTAGCTCAGCTCCATTGAAGTATGTGAATCTGAACTGCAACCTTTGAAATCAGCCGGATTAACCCATTTAATTCTCTAAACATTATAATGGTGTTCTAAGGTCTAAACCGGCAGTCTTCTGTAACATTGTGGAATTACATGGTCATCTTTAAAGATCCATACTGTATATTGACATCTTGTAACAATGTATATCTTTTATTTTTCATGTCTTCTCCAGAAAAGTCCAAAGATGATAGATGTAAAATCCAGAAGATGGTTATCCTTCTCGTTGCTCTTGGTTTCCTCATCGGGACAGCTGTGGGAGTTTACATCTTAGGTATTGTACAAAGATTTCTATTCCTATTGACTTGTTTAATTTTACATATAAGGAACATTAACTCTGTCCACAGCTGATAGCAATGCTGCAGAAGTCTATATGTGCTAGGTTATGGAACTAAGTGCTTATTAATGGCACATACTCAAATTGGGTCACCATTAGTCCTGGGGTACCACAGGGGTCGGTATTGGGTTCTAATCTCTTTAATATATTTAATAATGATCTTGTAGAAGGCTTGCACAATAAAATATCAACTTTTGCAGACAATACTAAAATGTCTGAGCACAAAAGAGGTCAGTATACTGCTACAGATGGATCTGGAGCTTGGAGGCTTGGGCAGAGAAGTGAATACTGATAAAGGTAAGGTTATGAGCATGGAAATTGAAAACACACTCCTCAACATTGAAATTGCAGCACCAAGAAGGACAAGCTGCAAGGTTATGCAAATCGAGAAAGAAGCAGGTGCCTCTAAGATATGCAAATTTTTGAGCGCCTAACTCCAATCTGTGGCATGTAGGAGTTGTATCAAAAGCAACATTTTTAGCCTCATAAACCTAAAAAATAATATAAAGTCATGTGGGATGATTGTGCAATGTCTCCTGTTCGTCAACCTGCCAATTATCATCACTTGTCACCAAGAAGGAAAGATTTCTTAAACTGAGTGACCTTGGTTTATTACTCCAGCTGATTGCTACATGCCTAGACCAAAATGCCAGCAATGTTAAGCACTGTGTGTCCTGGTGGTTTGAAGCATGAGTGACAGCAAGAGATGCACTGATACAAACCTGTGCACGGATGATTCGTCTGATTAGAAGAGTGGTTCATAGAGATCCATTCTGTACTGCAAGTGAAATTGGACATCCCAACCAAGCCTAGGGAGGCAAACAGTGTCTAAACAAACCATCAGAAGGCATTTGTACAACATTGGGTTAGGAGCCAGATGTCCATCTATAGATGTTCCATTGAGCTCACAGCATCACTCTCAAAGGCTATTATGGTGCACAGTAGGGCAGCAATGAAGGTTGGAATGGAGGTCTATCCTCTTTAGTGATGAGTCCTGCTTTTATCTTGGATGCAATGAGAGCAAGAGATTGGTCTGGAGACCATGTGGGTAAGCAACCAAGAGGCCTTCACAAGAGAACATCACCCTGGTCATACTCTTAGGATTATGATGTGAGGTGGCATAATGTACAGTAGTTGGACTCCTCTAGTCTTAATTTCAGGTGCACTAACAGCTTGGTGTTACATTGATTTGGTCATGAAACTAGTGGTATATAGATTTCTCCAAAGACCATAGTTTTTCCTTGCTTCTGATAGGCACCACATTAATTTTGAGGACAAAGAGGATGACATTGTGGCCTGGATGTCTCACTCCTCCTTTCAGTCAGAGTAGGATGATATGGATGAGAGATGAGCAAATTAATTGAAATTTTTTTTGGGTCAGATTTGTTGAATTTTAAAAAGTACTAATTGTACCCAAATCCAGGTTCAGACTGGCCTACCAGAGGATCCTCCTGTGGGGCCAAGCTCTGACAATAATGGACTCCTAACAAAACAAGGCCCTTAAGGTCCTGTATGCACAGACGGTGGGTCGAAGGCACTTCAGTACGACGCTGCCTAGAGATGAGCGAAACGATTCGTCGATTCGCTGATTCGTATCGAATCTTGGGAATTTTCAGCTGCGAAGCGAATCCGAATATTAGGTGATTCGCTTCGGCTTTGTACGCATTCGCTACGTAGTTTGTCCTATAAATTATACGCTATTGCATAAGTTACTCTATATGCTGTTGCGTACGAATTCAATTCATTAGCGATGCAGACTCCTCCCTGGTAGCTCTGCCCCCTTCTCCAGCGCACAAGGAAGACGAGGCAACTCAGGAAATTAAGATGGCGACACAGCGAGGCCCTGACTGGGGAGGCATGGTGTGGGGCATCGACCCCTATGAGGAGAAGGAACCGGAGGAGATCTACGTCTCTCAATATGTCCGGCAGCCTAAGAAGTCGGTTGAGGTGCCCGCTGAGGTGTTCACTCCTCTGGCTGACATGGCAGAGGAGGCAGGATCCACCGCGGAAGGACTACTCCCTTCGGCAAAATTCCATGGTCCCCAAGGCTGTCACCCGGAATGCCCTGACCCTCTGTGAATACAAAAAGTTGGTAGAGGAGTGGGTTGTGCAGGTTTTGGAGCACCCACGGTCCGGTGACCCTAAGCTGGAGCGCCGAAGGGGTACCATTATTTGGTTCAGTGTGGAACGGGGAGTAGATTTTATCAGCGATGAAGAGACGGCGGAAGAATTATATGTCAACCGCCGTTCTGTAAAGCGGCCGTATCTTCCGCCCGTCCGCCACAATCTCCACGCAGGGGATTACGTGGAGTATACCCCCATGAACAGCCTCCAAGGCCCCTTTGCTACTGGGGTGAAACTCCTTAAGCGACCAGCTACACTTGCAGCGCCCCCGGAAGACTGGAGTGAGGAGGCCCAGGCTGTAGAAGAGGCTCGGTGTTCCCATGAGACCAATGATGGGACTCTGCGATCTGAGGAGAAATCCCAAGCTCAGCTGGAACCCCTGATACCAGATTTGCCACCGCCGCCAATCCTTCATGTGGGACAGATGACCACCAAGAGTTTTGTTTAGCAGCCATCGGTGGTACAATACCAACTGCCATGGCAGGTGCAGGCCGCACAGTCCGCAGCTCGCAGAAGACCGTTACCAGAGCCCTTAGGCCTCTTTCACATGAGCGATCCGGACTCAGTCCGGATGCACTCAGGGTGCGTTGCGGAAAACTCGCACCAATCCGCACGCAATCGCAGTCAGTTTTTACTGCGATTGCGTACGTTCGTTCAGTTTTTTCCATGCGGGCGCGTATGGATGCATTTCGCACGTGCGTGATAAAAAACTGAATGTTTACAAACAACATCTCTAAGCAACCATGCGTTAAAAATGCATTACACCCGCACTTGTGTGTGGATGCAATGCGATTTTCACGCAGCCCCATTCACTTCAATGGGGCCAGGGCTGCGTGCAAAACACAGAATATAGAACATGCTGCAATTTGCACGCAACGGCGAACTCAGGAGTGAAAAAAATCGCCCATGTGAAAAGCCCCATTGAAATGAATGGGTCAGGATTCAGCGCGGGTGCAATGCGTTTGCATCACGCATTGCACTCGCGCGGAAAACTCGCCCGTGTGAAAGGGGCCTTACAGCCGGAGATTCTGTCACCTTGTATGCCGGCGGGAGGATCTGGCCACTACAAGGTAATGGGCAAGGCCCAAGTAGCCACGGCCCTTGCCAGTGTGACCGCCCGGTCACTACCAAGACCATCCCTGAGAGGTCGGTGGGGGTCTGCTGCCACAGCCAGTGTCGCTTTCATGAGGCAGGAGCGCCCTCTCATGTCTTTTATCTCCAGCAGCAGTGAAGAGGACCTGCTTGCCCTTAAGTAAGGATCCTGCAGCTTTTATGGGAGCCACAACGTGGACTTAACCTGAAGGGTGGGCACTAGTTGGCGTTTGTTTTTATTTTTGTTGCCCTGCATTTGTCCTCACCCAGATGGCCATGGATTGTCAGGACTCCCCCCATCAAAAAAAAAGTTGTAACCAAGTTCCGCATACGTGCGCCTCATCCCTTTTTTCCCCCTTTTCAGGTTATTGGGGAGCCCCTTGAAAGAGGGTTTTTTAAGGAACCTTTGCTGCTATTTTTTTACCCATTTGGATTACAATTTTACCTATGTGGATTACAAATTGCAACTGAGTTTGGAACTCTGCTCCAGTTCTATGACAAGCGTCAGAAGAAAAGAGACTTTAAACGTGTCCGTGAGCATACTAGGTAGGTGATATTTAAAATGTTTACATTATACCTATAATGTATTTGCACTGGATTGTTTGCACTGGATTGTTTGCACTAATGTTTTTACCTTTCAGCAACGTTTTCAAGTATGTTGCCCATTGTGTGTATTTCTTTACAGGTACCGCAATGTGTCCTCATATTCACTTTATAGTATGGTGGATGGTTGTACTATGCACTTAGCCGGATAGACAGCACCTTACTTGTTCTACCACAAATATACATACTGCCTCTGAGGGCGATTTCAGATCTGACCATTTACGCTGGATCTGGCCCACCTCCTTTTTATGCTGGTTCGGGTGGCGGTGTGTGCCATCATAAATCGTAATCCTGGCTGACAGCAGCTGGACTATGTATTTCAGCTGTGCAGCAGAGCTAAATGATGAGGATAGTCTGGATGCCATTTTCAAATATTCGCTCTGCCACTGAGGAGTGCACACCGCGGCCTCTCATCGTACGTGCCTGCGTATTAGGTAATCGCGTAGACAATAGTATGCTGAGAATTCGTACACTATTTGTACGCTCATGCGTACGTCTTCTAAGAAGTTGCGTACATTTTTTAAATGAACGTTCATTCTTAGTGCGCGAATGTTCGCTAATAGCACATAATAACGTATATTTTGTACGCAAATACAACGAATCTATTTGTCGAATATACGAATCTTAGGAAAAGTTCGGCGAATGTTCGGCGAATAATTTTTTTAATGAATCGCTCATCTCTAATGCTGCCCTAATCAAATATGCTCCAATTGCCCTGAAAGTTGATACACAATACACTCTAGTCTAGAAAGACTGTGAAGGATCTAGGATGAGAGAGAGAGTAAAGAGAAAGAGACTGGTATGCTACTCTGGGAAAGATATTTCATAAGCCTATTTGATGTCAGCAGATGTAAGATGTGCCTAATTGCATATATATTTTCCCAGAAACCCAATGCCTCCCCAATACTCAGCACATGTACTATGCATACTAGGCTCTCTCCGTAATTAAAGGGGTATTCCGGTAAAGTAACTTGATTTTTGAAAAACTGCGTTAAGGCTGCAAGCTGTGACCCAACCAGAACCCATACCTATATATATAATCAGAGTTTCATTTTACCTTGCAATCCATTTGTCTAGCTCCTGTGTGAGCCTGCAACACACTGAGAATATCATGGCTCCTGATCTTCCCTCACAAAACTACAATCCCCACAATGCTGTGAGTTTGTGCTTGTTTACGAGTGTTGATGATTACTGATTGGCTGCCTGATATATAGTCCGGTCACGCCCCCTCTTCTCAGTAATCAGCAGCACACTGACATTCAGCTAGAGAATGATAGCATCACACTGAGCATGCTTGACCTAACAAAGGCTCAGAACTACAGGTCGATGTCATGGTAACTTATGAGGAAGCACAGTGGGTAACAGGAAAAAACTACTTTTATAACTACTGAACAGTACATATTTGAAATTTACATTATATTAGGTAATGATTGATGATGAATTAATCTAAAACATAAGTTATAGTACCTATAACCAGAATACCCCTTTAAGAAGATCACAAAGCATACAGAAACCCAGTATCATACTAGGCTTGCTAGGGGTCACGGCCTTTCTCCTGCTCCTCCTCAAGGCCCCAAAAAAGCCCTTTACTTGCATTATCAGTCTTTACTGACCCCTCCTAGTGGAGTGCCTTTTTTTTCCAAAACCCCATACGCCTTGGAAAATTCTCAAGAGAGCCCTGTTGATCACTTGGGTGAGAACGGCCAACATTTGGACTGCCATGAGGAGGAGGTTCAGAGTGAGGTGGGGAACCCAATGGATAGCTGAGTAGATGGTAGTGGTAGTAGCACCTGAAGCCATAATAGTGGTGATGGTAGTGTCAGTGGTAGCTACAGTGGCCCTGGGGGAAAAATACAGAGCAGGGAATTGGGATGGGGGCCAAAGAACCTACAAGATGACATATCATAGTCTGATAAAAGTGTTGGGGAGGTGGAGGAGGACACATAAGAGGAGGAAGGTGGTAGCTGTAGCCAGAGAAAAGTAAAAGTATGGCCAGAACTTCCAAAAAACTGCCAGGGCCAGATGTAAGCTTAGGAACTGGTGATGCCAAGGATACTGTGGGCACAGTTTAAAACATCCAAGAAGTAAGCCAAGCTCAGTTGCCACTACCATTGCCCCTACACAGCTATCGCTACTACTAATACTACCCCAACACAGCCTCACACACCACATCTACTGTCTTGTCTTTTCCATGCTGTGCATCTACAGGTGGTGTGACTATTGCTACTATTATTACCCCTACATAACTTACCCTTTCCACATCCATACTGTACCACTACTAATTTTCCAGACTCATTCAAAACAAGCCACTCTTTCTTCTGAAATTAACACTTGTGCATGTGTACAAACGGGCATCAACATAATTTTTGGATGCTTGTGCAGAACAAGCCACTGTTTCTCATGACGTTAACATGTGTATATAAATAGAGGAACAAAACTGAACTCATTAAGGCATAATTCTTGGAACTTAGTACCAACAAGCCACTGTATTTTTCTATAACACCATGTGTGTTTAAACACCATCTATCCCTGATAAGCTAGAAAGTATTTTTAAAAAATATATGAAAAAGCACTGCAACAAAACAATGGTTCCAAACACACTATTAAGACAGTCAACCATGTGTACCCATTTCTAACACTAACCGAATTTCAAGAAGTTCTCTCATCTCTTGCCTGGATGCATGTCTTAATACCAACAATACTACAGCTTATAATTACTGGATTTCTGGGGAAGGATTGTTGACTTAAGGAGTTATTATGATTGCTAGATTGGAGTTGGAAAGGGATTTTCTTTCCCTAAAATGACTAAAATTGTTTTGTTTTTTTTTTTGGCTTCCCCCGGCATCTACTTTGCAGGATAAAGAGTTGAACTGGACAGCTTTATGCCTGTTTTTTGTTCAGCCTTACAAACCATGTTATTATGTAAGTGACATGAAATAGTGGTCACGGGGGCTGACACATCCTATTCTGCTAAAGTAGGACAGTATCCTATAATATATCTCATAAACCTGTTGGAGGTCTGACTCAGTAATCTGGAATGTCAGCAATTACCTGCCTCATATACAGAACATGTCCTCTTTATATCTGCTTTAATTTGTCCAGATCGTGATGAAACCTGCCATATGCTTCTATTTCCAGAATGCTCACTCAGGATTCCTAGATACATACAGTGACAGACTGCTTGTGTGAGAACTCAAATGGGACATATTCTAGACCTAACTACATACAAGATAGTTCAAACCAAGGGCCCAAGAACCACAATGGAAAAAAAAAACAAAAAAGGAAAGACCATTTTACTGCTAATATCCCTCCTTTCAATGTATGAACATATGAAATCCATGCAATTACACTGACAGCTCTTACTAAAGCAGTTAAAAACTAAGCTCTCTTAAAATGAAAATTCACTCTTTATCCACACGAGGTCTCAGTATAGCGAATTATACAGACTCATCTATTTCTGCCAATATCAATATATTTAATTTAAAGACGTGAACAGCCTTCTAACAGTCCCCAGGTGACTACTTGACGCATCGCAGTAAAACCAAATGACTAAAATGTGCAACTCTGCTAAACCAGCATGTTAAACTTGGATACGAGAGAAGTCATTTCAAACACGTAGGAACTTGTAAAGCAATGAAGCAATTTCCCGATATTTGACAATATCAAGCACCCCTCTCTATCCATACAACACTACACTACACTACAATATGACTGTAGACATGAGATCTCATGCTAATAATGGTTGCTGATTCCATGTAAAAAATATGATATGATCTGCTCAGGACTGATTTTATCTATGCAGTAGGCCTGCACCTAGAGGTTGCCTTGGAGGAAGGACATCTAAGTTACATAAATATACAAAACAGTGTGTATTGATAAGTAAATTCTATACATTTATACAGTATGTTGATTATAACTCTTAGTACAGTGGGGATGACAGGAGGACATTCAGAGACAAGAGGAAGGCTGCAGAGAACCCTAGATGTGAGAAGGGTTTAATGTTCTGAAAACTATAACATGACATCAGGTGTGGCCTAATTAATTGTTGGAATTGAAGACAATGTATGCCTACAGACTGGAGATGTAAATCCAGTTCTAGGTTTGATTGTCCTGTAGCTTAAAGGACCTTTACTAAAATACCTTTGTCTTCCAACCTGTGGAAACAAGATCATTTTGCAGTACTTACCCCACCATTGTGCCGCTGATTCCGCAATCTCCTCTGCACTCACATGACCACCTGGAATGGCTATGGGATTTTCCACAGAGGTCCTGGCCAGATTAGTCTTCCTGTTTACCCCATTTACATTTTGCAGCTGAATAGGAAACATCAGGACAGGAGCCATTACGCTGGGGACCTCAGCAGAAGAGCCTGCAGCCAGTCCATTTTATAATCATATCAGAATTTTCATAATGAGGGATGCTGAGACAGACATCATTCACCCCTCCTCCCCTCCACGTGATGTTTCAGGAGTACACGCCCCCCTTACTCAGACTTGTGTATGAGTCACGCATGAGTAAGGGGGCATGTACTCCCGAAACATCACGTGGAGGGGAGGAGGTATGAGCAGTGTCTGTCTCAGCATCTCTCATGGTAAATATTCTGATATGATTATGAAATGAAACAAGTAATTAACGACATTGAATGTTTTTTCACTTGTAGTTTGTAAATATGAATTGCATTGCTCACTGGAACATATCATTCACATTATGAGCTTAATTGATAATGCAAATCCATATTTTTGAAAGATTGCTAATTCTGGAGTGAGCGGAGCTTCAAGCATGGACTTGTGATCTTACAGGTGGCTAAACTACAAACTGAGCAATGGGGTTATCCCACAAATTCAGTTCATAATAAAGTACCAAAAGGCTACTAGCATTATTGTAAACTACTTTGCACTATTTACAACCAAAATATATGCATTTTTTAACTTTTTTTTTTTTTTTACCTTCTCCTTGATCCCCATCAGCATCACAGCTAATCTGCACTATTATGGCCAGTGTCCCGTGAGCCGTTTCTCTGTTTTTATGCATGCAGTGAAAAGAAAATAATACATGGCTTTCAAATGTTTAATAAATAAAAATCCAAAAAGTGTGGCATGCATTTGAATTCAGCCCCCTGTACTCTGATACGCCTAAATAAAATCTAAAGTAAATAGAGTCCACTTGTGTGTAATTTATTCTCAGTATAACTACAGCTGGTCTGCGAAGGCCTCAGAGGTTTGTTAGTGAACATTAGTAACCAAACAGTTGAAGCCCTCTATAAATATGAATATGTTGTACCCAAGCCACGTAGTGAATGCTTAATGAAAACCAAGAAGCACACCAGACAGGTCACGGATAAAGTTGTGGAGACATTTAAAGCAGGGTTGGGTTATAAAAAAATATCCCAAGCTCTGAACATTTCACGGGCAGTGTTTAATGAATTGTCTGAAAATGGAAGGAGCATGGTACAACTGCAAACCTACCAAGACAATGAGAGCACTAGTTAGAGAAGAAGCCAAGAGGCTAATGGAGGAGCTGTAGAGATCCACCGCTCAGGCAGGAGAATCTCTCCACCGGACAACTATTAGATGTGTGCTACACAAATCTGGCCTTTATGGAAGAGTGGCAAGAAGAATTTCTTTTTTGAAAGTAAGCCATAAGAAGTCCCGTTTGCAGTTTGCCGCAAGTCATGTAGGGGACACAGCAAACGTGTGGAAGAAGGTGCTCTGGTCAGATGAAACCAAAGTTGAACTCTTTGGCTTAAATGAGAAATGCTATGTGTGGCGGAAAACTAACACTGCACATCACCCTGAACACACCATCCCCACCATGAAAATGGACGTGGCAGCATCATGCTGTGGGGATGGTTTTCATCATCAGGAACAAGGACGCTTGTCAGAGTTGATGAGAAGATGGATGGAGCTAAATACAGAGCAATCCTAAAAGAAAACCTGGTAGAGGCTGCAAAAGACTTGAGACTGGGGCAGAGATTCATCTTCCAGCAGGACAACAAACCTAAACATACAGCCAGAGCTACAATGGAATGGTTTTGATCACAGCATACTCATGTGTTGAATGGGCCAGTCAAAGTCCAGACCTAAATCTCAATTGAGAATCTGTGTCAAGACTTGAACTCATCGAATCTGACTGAGCTTGAGCTATTTTGCAAAGAAGAATGGACAAACACTTTAGCCTCTAGATGTGCAAAGCTGGTAGAGACATAGCCCAAAAGACATGCAGCTGTAATTGCAGTGAAAGGTGGTCCTACAAAGTATTGGAGGACATATAATCACATAAAATCTCAATAAAATACATTTAAAATGTAACTGCCAATTTTTTTTGCTAATGTGTAGGGACAGGGATAGGGAATATTTTTCTAATATAGTTTATTTAAGTAAATAATTTATTTATAGTAGAAAACTTTGCTCTCTCAAATGAGTGTTGCTAAGGCATATCCATCTTCTGAACAGCACAGCGCTACCCTGACTAGGAAGGTGGGATGGGAGCTGCTAGGCGTCTGCCCTCACTGCTCCTTCGCAATCTGTTGGGGACAGTAAAGTAATAACTATAAATATATATTTATATTTATACACTTATGGGATCATTTATCAAACTGGTGTTGCACATGGCAACCAGATTCCACCTTTCATTTTTGACTGCTGTTTTGGAAAATGAAAGGTAGAATTTGAATCTATATACTATATAAAGTATATTAGAAAAATGTTCCCTATCCCTGTCCCTACACACAAAAAAAAATGGCAGTTATATTTTATAAATACTTTTTAAGGCACTGTATATTAACTCTTCAGTTGTTCATTTGTATTTGCATACTGTATAATACATAAAATACTGCATTTACTGGTGGGACAACCTCTTGATACATAGCAGCACCGTCTTAACATTTTGAGATAATTGAACTCACCTATGTTGATGAGTTGCCAGCAGGATACATCATATATTTTTCACTTACTGTTCTCAGTCAGTTTAGCAATGCACCCTGTAAAGAGCCGGCAGTCCTGCATCCTGAGCGGCTCGCTGCCAGGAGAATGAGAGTATATCTAATTAGCACTTTAGTGGAAGATTTATGACCAATATTAAGTGTCATTTGTAAGCATTTTAATAACCACAAGATAACTTTCAGTAAAATTCTCACATACAAGTCAAATGATGAGATGTATAACTTATTAAATGGTACTAAACGTAGCTGTATACGAGAAGAAAGATAACATTTTATTTGCATTAGATAGCATTAGAACATTACAGTATACTAGTACTATAAAATGTGCGTGGCTTTTGTAAAATAATGGCTGGTACCCGGGTCATGCTCAGGGTGGTGCTCAGTGATGGAAGCACATCAGTCTCCACGTAGAGAAAGTAACCACAGCATGTAAATTCTCATGCAATAATTCATTTTATTAGTATTTCCAGAAAACACACATGGAGGCCGACACTAGTGTTTCTCTCCATCTTGGACCTTGGTCATGGCTAAACAGAGCAATGTGGCAGGAGGAGAGCTGGACTGGTATGGACGGACCGCGACACTAGTGTTAGAAATACTAATAAAATAAGTTGAATTATTGCATGGGTTTGTGTGTCATGTTACTTTCTCTATATGAATGTGGCTTTGTGACCTTTGCTTAAAGGGGTTGTCTCACTTCAGCAAATGGCATTTATTATGTAGAGCAAGTTACTGCAAGGTACTTACTAACGTATTGTGATTGTCCATATTGCTTCCTTTGCTGGCTGGATTCATTTTACCATCACATTTTACACTGCTTATACCCCAGGGTTAAGACTACCCTATAATTCAGCAGCGGTGGCCGTGCTTGCACACTATAAGAAAAAGCACTAGCCTATGTGCGCTCCTATGGACCCGACACACCATAGAGTTCGATGCTTTTTCCTATAATGTGAAAGCACAACCACCACTGATGGATTGCAGGATGGTCGTAACTATGGAAATAAGCAGCGTATAATGTGATGGAAAAATGAATCCAGCCAGCAAAGGAAGCAAAATAGACGATAACAATACATTAGTAAGTGCCTTGTATTCACTTCCTCTACGTAATACATGATATTTGCTGAAGTGAGACAACCCCTTTAACTTCCAATTAGAGATGAGACAATTTATTAAAATTTATTTTGGGTCTGATTCGTATGAATTGTTTGGCAGATTTGATTCTGTTACAAATAAATTCAACCTTAATCGAAAGTAGTCAGATTGCCCTGAAAACCAATGACATGCTGGGGTCTCCTAGGACTGTATTCAACCCCTTTCAAGCTTTTTAATATCAAGGCCAATATATACACATAGTGGTATCAGAAAAAAGCAAGGGCTTATTTTAGACAAGTTGTCCAAAAATGATCATTTAATTATTTTAAGACAGACTGGTAAACAAATGTCAATACCAACTCATTGCAATGGGCAACTGCTCTGGTTTACATTAGGACTACCTGCTAGGTTTAAGCTTTCCTTTTCTACCAGCACTAAAGAACCATAGTCTCTGGACAAACAACAAAGTTTGTTCCTCAGACACCATTAACAATGTTCAAGCTGGATCAAATTTAGGAAGTAGTCTGCAACAACTTAGAACTATGAAGGTCATTTACTAATCTGAAATATGCCTAAATTAGGCATAATACACAGGTTTTAATAAATGTGCCCTTATATGTCAAATTTTGCAATTTGTAGACGTATACATTGCTACACAAACACTTCAAACGTAAGCCCCAATTGAAGTCAGGAGACCATAACCATGAGGTATACATTGAGCTTGTGAATTGTCTGCATTAGTCTCCAGTCTCAGGCATTTACTATCAGTGTGAAGTATTGTGTAAGATCATGAGCACACCCCTATTTTACTTATATTTCCCATTAGTTAGAATGCCTGAAATACAGGGAATCATGGCTCCAGAAATTCAGAAAATCTCAAATAAATCATATTTTATGGTTGGAAATCAATGAAAGAAAAGGTTTGTTTCCTTACAGTGTGATGCATCTGACTTTGGAGACTTCTTGCAAAAAAGCAAGATGTTCTCCAGTCCCAAGGCCGAGCACATTATTATCCATTAGAAGTAAAGAATGAAGGTCTCTTAGTGAATGATAGCAAGCAGACGCCTTAAAAACAGCGAAGAACTGGCAAATATTGGAAAACTGTCTAACTTTTTATTCTAGAGCTAATAATATTTATTTGCTGAAAGTGGTTTGCTAAAGCTCAAAGTTAATCCTTTATATTTCCCATTCCTTTTGAATCCACCCCTGACTTTAGTTTAAAAAAAAATACACGAAAAGCTGCTATAAAATGGTGTCTTTTCTTTGCATTTTCCTTAAAATAAAGGTCTACTTTAAAGGAGTTCTCAGAGGATTTTATCCTGATGACCTCGCCTCAGGACAGGTCATCAGTATGTGATTGTGATTGTGGGAGTCTGACTACCGGCACCCCCAATGATCAGTTGTTTAAAGAGGCTGTGGCTTAGGAAGAGGCTGTGGAGCTCCTCGCAGCCTCTCCCAACAGTTGATCATCAGGTGTGCCAGGATTTGGACATACTGATTAGCTTTCCTTGAGGACAGGTTATCAGTATTAAACATTCAGACAACCCCTTTCAAAACATTCACTGAGACATGTCAGAACGTATCATCCATGGAGATCTGTTCTGTGACACCCTCAGCGATCACTAGAACAGAGGAACCACAGCTCTCCTCCTTCATCTTTCAGTTTTCTCAGACTGTAGTTGGAAATCTCTCATTCAGTGCAATAGGATAAATGTGTCATGAGATTTCTGACATCAGAGATGGCGCACAGCATTCAAAGGAGTAGTGGGGTTACAGGTCTTCTTCTTGACATGTCAGAATATGTACTTTCTTGCATGACACAATTCTGTTCTAGAAAATTATTTTTATGATTTTTGGTTTCTGATTGTTTCCAGTGCAGTACTTCATGAAGCCTCTAATTTATCAAGGCTCTGTACCACTACAAGATGTTGAGGTGACCTCTCGATGTAATGACACTGACAATGAAGTCACTACTGTTCCACATAGAAAAGGTTTGGGATATTTTTTTACTTGATATGTATTGCTAAATGATTTAAAGGGAATATGTCATCAGAAAATGACATGCAGGAATTTATCATTACACTTAAATCTTACTCCACTTTTACATTTGTGCAAAGTCACTTTTGTCTAAGTCAGATTTATTATTGGTTCTTTAATACTGTGATAAATGTGGTTTCATGATAGCAGTTTCTCTGTTTATTGTTTAAATCCTGTTTTTATGTTTAACAAATTTTTAAAGAATTTTTGGTGGTTATTTTTATATTTTCCTTGTCGATATCTATTTTAAAGAAAAAAACATAAAATCCTGCAGCTTTCACACTTGCCACTAAGCATAATAATATAGGTGCCACTTCTTGGTTTGTACAGTCAGTACATCAGTTTACTGCACTTATCTGCTCATCGTTGCAGGCAGGATTAGAATGACACATAACACCTCTGTGTATAGATAACACAGGATCCAGCATTCACAATAGGCGATTGTCAAAGCTTATCTATTCCTTACTTGTACAATGACCTCTGCACAGGTCACAGAGCATGCCTAGAAAACTCTCCCATAGAAGTCATTTAGGTCCCCTTCTGACCATTGTGTCTATCACCTATGATGACTGCTGTAAAGCATAGCTCTAAATGATGGTAACAGTGGCACAAGCAAGTTGGCTGCCCCCATAATCATATTCAGAAAATATAATTAAAAAAAAGATCATTTAATCAGAAATTAAAAAAGGTTTTAACTAGCAGGAAAAAACGTTGGTGATACATTCATCAGAGCATGGTATACTGTTTAAAGGTACCCAGGAACATTTATCCCTATCCATAGGGCAGGTGATAAATGTATGATCGCTGGGGTCTGACAATTGAGACCCCACTAATTATAAGAGAAGATCTCCAAGTCTCAATTCAACAACAGTGCATAGGCGTGACCTCAGCTCTATTTACTGCATATTAGACTGCAGGGCAGTCCCATCGAAATGAAAGCAGCAGTAGTCATACATGCGCGTTACTGCTCCATTCACGTTCTTGTGATCTATGGGGGTCCCAGTGATCAGACACCCAGTGATCATAGATTTATTACCTATCTTTAAATTTGTGGTTTGGGGATAAATATTTTATACAAATGGTTTAGAGGCTTAGGGTGCACTGGGAACTTAAAGTGGCCCTGAAAACCAATCCTAAAAGTGTCCCCATTTTATAAGGGGGTCCAAATTGACAGAAGGCAGGGTAACACAAATAGGCCGGTGTCAGCAATACCATAGAGCAAAATACAGTCTCATCAGGACTATATACCACAGGGCAGTAGAATATACTGCCCCAAAAGCTGTCCCTCTGTGGTGACCATCAATAGATGCTATTTTCTTTCCTGCTCCTCCAATTTTCTCTGATTTAAGATACGAAGCAGGGGGGCTTAGGTGGTGCTATGTGGGCCAGAGCAGTTGAATATAGGAGGGCATGTGGGTCGCTGGCCGGGTACATAAGTACCTGATTCTCACAGAATTAATTACCACTGAGAGCTCACTATGTATTCTGTCAGCGGCAGAGAGGAGGACTTGGGTGGCCCTCTTTGCATCGGCCCACTGGGAAATTTCCTTGTAAGGTCTATGATCAATCTGCCCCTGTTTAGAGGTGTTTTTTCATTCTTATTAGGCTTACACATAAAGAAATTCTGAAACATTACATTTTTGCCACTGGAGCACACAAGATAAGCTTTCCCTTTCTGTTTTCTGCAGATCACTTTTTGGCTTTACTGTGTAGACTGTGAAAAGTTCATCACAGTCATCACATTATAATTAGTAACACCCAATGGTATCACTCAGTTGTCAATTCAAAAACTTCTAGAAGTAATAACAGAGGAATAGCACAATGAAGAAAAGTTGAACAGGAATTAGTACTCTGTGGTGAATAGAAGTATTTTCTAGAGCAGACAGCAGTGAGGCAGAATAAAAACACTATACAGTAAATGCACAGATAAAACCTTATATGCAACTTCCCTGCCTCTGGGGGGTCCCTAGGGGGAAGGGCTGCACTCATTACTTATGGAGACTGTTTTACTTTATGTATTTTTGTGCTTTACTTTTTATTCATTGAAGCAGTCATACAGCAGATACAACCCACTGCATTGTCCATGGGTACACCTAGCCTTCCTGCTGCTTGAGGCAAACATTGGAAACGGCACCCCCCATGCCAAATTCTCAACCTAACCCTTTCCCTCCAGCCCTACTGTTTAAGACATACATGGAAAACATTACATACAGAGCTACAAAACATTCAGGGTAATACAACGCCACATACCTCTTACATTTAGTGACGTCTCCTCTGATGTAGACATTCTCTTTCCTTATCTACACCATTCGGACCAGGCTGCCATGATCATTTCTTTCAGCCATTTCTTGTTTTTACCACGTTTGACAAAAAGGTATCTTGGTTTCCTACTTTTCCATAATTCTGCCACCTTCTGAACACCCCAACCTGCTACCCCAATACTGTGTCCACTGTGCTCTGTAATACTATACTGCAGAAACAGTTAATCCCCCTGAAAAAGTACCCCCTGGAGATACTAGTACTACATAGATGGTGCCCCCTTCAAAAATTATTGGTACTCAGTGCTCTGAACCCAGCAAATAGTGTCCCTGACACTAATAGTGTCACAAACATATTGTCCCCAAAAAATGATATGCAAAAAATATGTGGTAAGCTGATACTGTGCCAGGGTGCCCCCCACAGTAATAGTCCTCCCAAAAGTCCCACTAATAGTAATAATTCTCTGCCAGAGTGCATTTAGCGTTAACAGTGCCCCCAATAGTAATAGTGCCCCCATAGCGCCCATACTAGTAATTATGTTCCCCATAATGCCCCAGTAGTAGTAAAGTCTGCCTAATGCCCGGTAGTAGTAATGATTCCCCTTATAATGTGTGCCAATACAAAAATACTTCATTATAATGTGTGCCAGTAAATAAAATGCCCCCTTCTATGTGCCAGTACAAAAATCCCCCTTATAATTTGTGCAAGTACAAAAATACCCCCTTTTATTGCCCCCAGTAGAACCAATGTCCTCATATTGCCCCTCCTTATAATATGTGCCAGTACAAAAAATCCCCCCTTACGCATGCCAGTACAAAAATAGTAACATAGTAACATAGTTTATAAGGCCAAAAAAAGACATCTGTCCATCCAGTTCGGCCTGTTTTCCTACAAGTTGATCCAGAGGAAGGCAAAAAAAACCCTGTGAGGTAGAAGCCAGTTTTCCCCACTTTAGGGAAAAAAATTCCTTCCCGACTCCAATCAGGCAATCAGAATTACTCCCTGGATCAACGACCCCTCTCTAGTAACTATAACCTGTAATATTATTACCCTCCAAAAATACATCCAGGCCCTTCTTGAATTCTTTTAGTGAACTTACCATCACCACCTCCTCAGGCAGAGAGTTCCACAGTCTCACTGCTCTTACCGTAAAGAATCCTCTTCTATGTTTGTGTACAAACCTTCTTTCCTCCAGACGCAGAGGATGGCCCCTCGTCACAGTCACAGTCCTGGGGATAAATAGATGATGGGAGAGATCTCTGTACTGACCTCTGATATATTTATACATAGTTATTAGATCTCCCCTCAGTCGTCTTTTTTCTAAAGTGAATAACCCTAATTTTGATAATCTTTCTGGGTACTGTAGTCCACCCATTCCAGTTATTACTTTAGTTGCCCTCCTCTGAACCCTCTCCAGCTCTGCTATGTCTGCCTTGTTCACAGGAGCCCAGAACTGTACACAGTACTCCATGTGTGGTCTGACTAGTGATTTGTAAAGTGGCAGGACTATGTTCTCATCACGGGCATCTATGCCCTTTTTGTGCAACCCATTATATTATTGGCCTTGGCAGCAGCTGTCTGACACTGGTTTCTGCAGTTTAGTTTACTGTTCACTAAAATTAATAGGTCCTTTTCCATGTCAGAGTTACCTAATGTTTTACCATTCAGTATGTAAAATGCCTCTTTTTGTGTCACTGAGTATGGCTGCCTCTGGGGAAGACTTTAAAAACGCAATACAGCTACAACATTGACCCCCTTAAGGATGCAGCAATTATTGTTTTTTAATTTTCATTTTTCACTCCCTACCTTCCCTGAGTCATAACTTTTTTTCCATTCACATAGCCGTTTGTGGGCTTATTTTTTGCAAGACAGGTTTTACTTTCTAATGGCACTATATAATATTGCATATGATGTAGTGTCTATGATGTCTGGAAAAAAATTCCAAATGGGGTGGAATTGGGAAAAAAAAAGGAATTCCGCCATTGTTTTATGGTTTTATTTTTAGGACATTCCATATGTGGTAAAACTGAACTGTTGCCTTTATTCTCCGGGTCAGTACGATCACAGCCATACCGCATCTGGATGTCAGGGTGTCTGTTCATTGATAAAAATCTTTCATCATAAATCATTCTTTACATAATATGGTTTTAGTATCTTTCAGAATAAACACAGAAAACTTCTTGTTGGAAGTGCAGGTGGAATACAGACAAGAATGGCTCCTCACTTGTCATGAAAGATGGAACGCAGATTGGGGGACCCATATATGTAGACACTTGGGATACATCAGGTACAAAACTTTGTCCGAAAGTTATTTTTCAACCACTCCTGTGCTTATAATACTTACTCTTAACATGGGTTAATTTTTTAAAATGATGCTCCAATCCTTAGGCTATGTATTCATTTAGAGATTATCAAATTTCCTAAAATTTGATTCGGATCTGATTCGTCCAAGAAATTTGGTTCAGGTACGAATTGATTCTATCTGAATTGAAAGTGCTTTAGATGTCTGAAAATCTCTCTCGCCTCTCTCTCTTTCCTCTTTCTCTCAAAATTCTCCCAAATCAAATATCAAAAAATTCTGACAAATCAGAATTTGGGGAAAAAATTAGGTCAAATTTAAATTTTAACTGATCGATTTGCTTATTTCTATAATCAATATCAGATTGGTGAAGGTCCAACTTCCAGCACCTCCACAGTAGCTCCGGTGTTGCACAGCTTCTGGGGTGCCGGGAGTCCCTACAGTTTGACATAAATGACCTGTCTTAGGCCTCTTTCACACGAACATTGTTTTTGCGGACCCATTCATTTCTATGGGCCCGCAAAAAATGCGGACAGCACACCATGTGCTGCCCGCATCCGTTGCTCCGTTCCGTAGCCCGCAAAAAAAATAGAGCATGTCCTATTCTTGTCCGTATTACGGACAAGAATAGTACTGTTCTATTAGGGGCCAGCTGTTCCGTTCCGCAAAATACGGAATGCACACAGATGCCATACGTTTTTTTTGCGGATCCGCAATTTGCGGACCGCAAAACACAACGTTCGTGTGAAAGTAGCCTTAAAGGTAGGCCATCATTACCTCAGTCCCAGAAAATCTCTTTAAATGATGAAGCACGAGTTTATCTGATGCAAGGAATATACGCCATTGGAAACTGAAACAGAATTCTTAGGGTGTGACCACACGGTCAGGTTTCTGCATGCAGTTTTGAAGGCCAAAAATCAGGAATGTAAAGGAGATAAAGTATAAAGGACAGATATGATTTCTCCCATTTTTTTAATTTACTCCTGGCTTTGGTTTCCAAAACTGCATCAAGAAACCTGACTGTGTGGTCACACCTTTAGTAACTCTCAACCAAAGTTTCTTGAATACTTGAATGGCTCCTAAGAAAACACCAGTATTAGTTATTGCACATGGCTGGTGGTGGCATGTTACAGATTTGGCATTAGGGCCCAGGAGCTTCAAATTGTGTATCTTATAGAAAGCAAACAAAACTTAAGCTGTTTTTCCAACATCTGGGTTGAAGTTTATGTCAGTCTTGGACTGTCCCTTTATTGTGTCCATATTAGGACAATAATATATTCTAAATTTGCTTGCTGTTTTGCATACTGCAACCATTCCTCACCATGTCACATACAGGCTGAGAGATGGCATCTAACCTGCCATCACAGGACCACCACCCCATCTATCACTCAAACCTCAGGGAACCCAATTATATGTCATAAAGCTGACCAATCTAAATAAATGTAGATCACACAGCATAGGAGTCTAGTTTTTTGATTATGGAAGTTTAGGTCTTCCTTGGCTGCCAAATTGGATCTCAATTTCATATCTGAATTATGTTATCTCCTAAGACTTGTTTCTGATGTTGTACGATATGTTCAAAACCGAATTATAATGTAACTCCCTGAATTGTCACTTGTAGGTTGGTGCATCACAAAGCTGTGAACCTGACATCCACCAAGTTAAATCACAGTCAAGAATTTGTTCAGGTCCCGCTTAGTCAAACTACTGGACCTGAGCATACGTGGCAAACCAGGTAAGTCAGGAGACTAAAGAAAAGCACAATGCAAAGTAAAAACAATATATAAATACATACATGATAATTAGTAATACTGGATTTTTTACAGGCTTTGTCAGGCATGGTCTACATCATAGTATCCACATATACAGTATTCTTTAACAGAGGACTTTTCTCCTTAGGCCTCTTCCTATGACATTAGCTTGTGAAGTTTTTTAGTAAATTGCCTTTTTATGTGAAGTATTTATCACATTTGGTACATTTTGTGCTAGCTTTTTATTTCCACATTTCACTTTGCAGACGAGGATGTCTTTCTGGACGAATTGTTGCATTAAAATGTTCAGGTGAGTTGTAAATGTGAAATATTTTAGACCTATTTTATGCATATTCTATTTGCAGAGTTCTGGAGCACAGCCCGTTGTAGTATGGGGAATTCATTGCATTTTTTGCCACTGTCGTATTCACCTGAATGGGGCTTGTAGAAATCCATGCAGATACATACAGAATCAGATGTATGGAATCTGAACCTGCCTCTTGTGAATTCACCCATACAGTTTAAACCGGTAAACCGTTACCGCTTAAAGGGGTTGTTCTATCTGGGGCATTGATGGCATATGGCTAGAAGTCTCATAGCGGTGCACCATGCAAGAGCAGCCACCTCTCCATTCCCCTGTCTAGGACTTCCGGAAATAGCCAAGCCAATGATCAGCTATTTTCAGAGCTATTATACCAGTGAGTTGAGATTGGCTGAAGATTTTGCTGCAGATTTTGTGACAGTTTATGTAGTTTTTTTGAGCCAAAACCAGGAGTAGAAGTCCTTCCCTTATACTTCTCATTCCTTCTGGTCCAAAAAGGTGCATGAGGAACTACTACAAAAACTTATCTGTGAAACCACCCACCACAACGATGAAAGCATTGGGTTTACAGCTAAAGCCATTTATTTAGGACAGTTTTGCAATATATTTTTTAAAAATCACCATTTGTTTTTATGACTTTTCTTTTTTGAGCAAAAAATGCTGTGGTCAGATGTTACATGCAGGCTAATAGGATGGAAATTATAAAATGTCCCACAAACGTGTTTTATTTTTGAACTGCCATTTTCTTAGTGTTTTTTCTTCTGTGGTATTATTTTTTCAATCTCAGCATGCTCTGGGTGTGGCATTTTTCCCATAGAAAGGAAAATACATACAATGCAACGGCACACTGCCAACCAGATAAAGCACAAAATGCCATAGTAATATGAGGTATTCTGAAGCTAATGCTATACTTGTTTAGTAAATTAGAGATTCTTGGCAAATATATTTTGTACAAAATTATCTGAGCCCGTCCACCAACACGTCAAGGTGATCTCTGTAGGATGGAAACCTAACACTATTTACTACCTGTTATGTGCCATGGGCTAGTCAGGAGTGCATGACCAAATGGAGTAGTCACACCTCCAGTACAAACTTACAAAGAAAAAAAGGGTAATTTCAGTCAGCAGATCCCAGTGCGCAGGTGTACGTTGCTATGGCTAAATGCACAAGAAAAGAAAAATACATACAATGCAATGGCACACTGCCAACCAGATAAAGCACAAAATGCCATAGTAATATGAGGTATTCTGAAGCTAATGCTATGCTTGTTTAGTAAATTAGAGATTCTTGGCAAATATATTTTGTACAAAATTATCTGAGCCCGTCCACCAACACGTCAAGGTGTTCTATAGACTTCTTTATAGGAAAAAAAGTGTCTGAAAAAAAATACTACCCCCAAAATACTTGAAAAAATGACATGAATTCCATTTACAAGAATTTTTACAAGCCAAAAAAAAATACAAAGAAAAAGATGTAATGTGGCAAGAACATAAATAAGTTTGATGAAAAAGGGTGTATTGTTTTTCCTGGAACAGCACCACTCATGTCCAGGCTGTTTCTGATATCGTAGCTCAGTAACTTACAAGTGCATACAGCTGAGCTGCAATACCAGACATAGTCCATGGCCCAGAGTGGCGCTGTTTCTGGAAAAACAGGTTCACAATTGTTTCTAATCTCATAAAACTCCCTTTTGTGGCTCACAAACAGCCGATCCACAATATACAGGCTCCAGGTGTGTGTTCTCTGTATCATGGATGCGTACCCATTTACTTGACGCAATTCGCAAGATATGGAAAGGTGCGGAGGTGCGGAGTACTACGGAGCGCTTCAGTGGGATTTCGGTCCGTGCCTCCGTACCACAAAAAAGTAGAACATGCTCTATTTTTCTCCGGTGCAGACTTATTCTTGAGGATCATGGACCCATTCAAGTGAATGGGTCTGCATCCGCAAATGGCGGGCACTCGGCTGGTGCCCATGCATTGTGGACCGCCATTTGTGGTCCGCAGCATGGGAAGTGAGCCATTACGCTTGTGTGCATGAGCTCTAAATCTTTTGATTTCACAGAATACTTCCATGATTTTGCTTCTTAAAGCAGAATACAATTTTACCCTTACTTCTGCAGAATGTGGATCTCGTTCCAAATCTTCTAGAATAATTGGAGGACGTGATGTGGCCTTGGGTCGTTGGCCATGGCAAGTCAGCCTATATGTACACAACAAGCATGTCTGTGGTGGCTCCATCATAGCGCAACAATGGATCGTAACCGCAGCACACTGTGTGCACAAGTAAGTCTTGGTAAATCACTGTTACTGCTATACTACATTTTTTCCAGTTTTTTTAGTGCTTTTAAAATGCCATGAAATTCAAGCCTTTTTAAAAGATTTTTTGAGGGAAGTGGCATTTTTTAGTTGTATAATATTTTTCTGCCATTTTTTCACTATAGGGAAAATGCTTGAAAATAAATGCCATACTTAGAGCATGCTGTGATTTGAAAAAAAATGGCAAGGGGCAAAAAAGCAACCAATCAAAAGAGCCCACACAAAAGAACTGGCTTACTGGCCCATAGCAACCAGATTTCACCTTTCATTTTCAGAGCTCCTTTGGAAAAAGAAAGGAGGATTGGTAGTTAAGCCAATTCTACTTTACACCAGTTTGATAAATGTCCCCCAGTGTGTTTGTAGAACATTTTGCTATTGCCCAATATGTAACCTCTGGAAAACAGTGCAAAAAGATATGATGTTTTTGGAAAACATACATAATGTGACACCAGCCTTAGGCCGGGTTCACGTCACCATTTACTGATCTGACAGAAGCATAGAAAAAAACACAGAACTGTTATTTTGAGCATCCGTTATGATTAGTTTGCGTCGGTTTTGTGTCAGTTCCATCAGAGATAAGTTATTTTTGACAGGAGAAAAAGTCCTGCAAAAAGTGCCTTCTCTCCTGTCAAAAATAACTGATCTCTGACATAAGTGACACAAACTGATGAAGACTGGTAATAACTGATGTTCAAAATAACACATCCATTTAAAAAAAAAAATTCTGTTCTTTTGACGAATCAGAAGAATGAAAGCTAAATGGTGATGTGAACCCAGCCTCATCTGAATATGGATTAAGCTGGATATATACTACAGCCATTTTAGAACAAATTCTGATGACCCTTTGCACCTACATATACATGCTGCCGTGTTGGATTTGGTTGTTGTCCAGGATGTAGTTGAAAAGTTCTTCATGCTACCTGACAGGTCTACATTCTTAGACCACAGATCACATCAGAAATTGATCAGTGATTTGTTGTTTTAACTTATTGCATTGTCATCCAAGACAACAACCATCACAGACCAACCATGAAAACAGCCAAGAAAACAGCCATCTGAAATTCCTAAAGTATGGCCAACATTAGGCTGACTGATGGTTCTGTTAGATGACCCAGTCAGGGGCGTAGCTATAGGTGGTGCAGAGGAAGCAGTCGCTACTGGGCCCAGGAGCCTGAGGGGGCCCAAAGACCCTTGTGCCACATAAGAAGATACCGGTATTATAGAAAGTGCATGATGGTCAAGTTATACCTCTGGCTGGAGGGAAGACGTTAGGTCGAGAATTTGGCATGGGGGGTGCCGTTTCAATTTTTGCCTCAGGCAGCACGAAGACTATGTGCTCCCCTGCCCCTGGTCACAAAGCAGGGAGGAAGGGGGGGCAAGCTGAACTCTTGCCCCCAGGGCCCATGAGCCTTTAGCTACGTCCCTGGATCCAGCCCATCATTTATCAAGAAATGGTCTGTGTATGAACAGAGTTGCTTCTAGTCACGCTCTGAGATTTTCCAATATGTTAAAAGCTGTTTACAGAAAGACCATGGTTTTCATTTAGTCATATAAGGAAAGAATAATGTTAGCAAATCATCCTTCTATAATGACATCTCATACAGGTTCAAACTATTTTTGACTCCGTCGTGTAGTTTTTGGGATGAGATCATGCTCATTATGGGAACAGTTAAGATAATATTTCATGGGATGGAAATGTTGTGGAATGGATTTTTGTGCATAGATGTAAAAAATCCATATCAGAATACAGTAGTGGGAAAGTGGATCAGAGTTTAACAAATCTCATCTATATGCTGCTGAATTTATCCGCACAGAAATTGACCGGCAGTGAAAATTTTTAAATCTACAATTTGTCAATTTCTGCTATGAAAAGAGCAAGGATTTGTTGAGGATCTTCCTTATTGACTTCAGTGGGGAAGTTATAATCTGTCCTTAAATCCTAGTATTGAGAACTTTTGCTGTGGATTAACATGCAAAATCTGCAGGTGTGGATAATCGTGTAAAATAAAAAAAAATCAATATGCTCGCTTTAGCAATCTCCTGTCTCTCCCATGCCAAGGCATTCATAGTCCAGAACCTGGCTTCAGTATAAATGGGTTCTCTGAGACCAGGAGACCTTTTCATATTTTCAGGCAGAGTTCATGGGTTAATAAAAAGACTAAACTGTCACTGACGCCCCGCTTCCACTTTTTCCTCTGCTTGTAGTCCCCGATGGATAAGAAGTGGTAACCCCACCAATCACAAGAATGAGGTGCAACAGTCCCTGAGTGCGCCGAGTGGTGGTCACACATGTATGTTGCCACTCGATTCAACTCTGAGACAGCTGAAAAGAAGGCACATCGCTCGTCTTTCTCCGACAGTCCCATAAAGTTGAATGGAGCTTCAGTGCACATGTGTGACAACCTGTTCACTCACCACTGGGACTCTGGCACCTCCTTCTTATGATCGGTGGGGCTCCCAGCAGTAGGACCTCCATTGATCAGATATTTATTCCCTATATATGTAACAAAACATAAAAATAAAATTAAATGATAAATTATTTTATGTGTCATTGTTGAGTGATCTTTTTAAGTTACAGGTCTCCTCAGTTGTCCAGTTGGTCCGTCCTTTTGGGCATGGTCAGTCACTCCCCTGTAAGACAACAAGCATCTTCATCAGCAGTGGAGAAAATCATTTATCACCAGAAGTATGATGCCCGGACCCATGACTATGACATTGCATTGATGAAACTGGAGAAACCGATAAATTATTCAGGTTGATTTTGTTATTATTTTAGCAATATAATTTCATCAGTTACCAGGCGGAATGAAAGATGTCACAAATATCTTCCTTCTTTTTTTACTAGTTTTCTTGAATCACCATGGCTATCTAGATTAGATTTCATGCACGTGGCCATGTCTGTATTTCAATCTGCATAAAACAGAGCCACAAAATGTGGATACCTTCCAAGTGCATTCCGTATTGTTCTCACTCCATTCAATAGAATTGTCTATTCTCCTCCACAATATAGACCAAAATAGGACATGCTCTATAATTTAAGGAACAGCCACACCAATCCACAAAAAATACGCATTTGTGCATGGCTGCAGAGAAATGTGGTCAGTGTGCTATCCGCAAAAAGTGCAGATAGCACACAGATGAAAAATATGCTCATATGCATGAAGGCTAAGAGCTCATATATTTGTACGTCCTAGATGGTTGCCTATTTCTCCTGTCAGTTAGGCGTATGATAAGATTGACATGGTTGATCCAGCAGTCCAAATTTAAGGCCCTTTTAAATGGACCAGTTATCAGTATGAAACATTCACATGAATGGTCGTTAATGATAATTAGCTCATTAGCTAATTAGATAATTAGTTCATGATAATTATGCTGGTGAGCAGTCAACACGCGAACAAACTTTTGTTTGACGGCGGCGCAAAATATCATTAGAGGTGACCCACAAAATAATTCTGTATAGGGGTAGTAATGATTATCGTAGTGATCATCCATCTCCATACAGCAGTAACCATTGCTGCATCCAAAAGCTGCTAACAAGGAGGTAGGAATGAATGGCCTTATGAATATCTATCCTAATCACTATTTGCTCTATTGGCCAGTGTAAAATTGAGTTTAAGGGGTTGGCTCATGAAAACAAGCTCTTTCCATACATCTATATGCTCTGTTGGTGGAAATGAATATGACAAAATGGCTCCTCAGTCACCCTCTTTCTATAATCCACAGGGAAAAGCCCCTCACACGCAGCACTTTTTCTGGCTGGGACTCAGCCCTCCCAGCTCCAGCCGAATCCCGGCATATTTGCCAGGTAGTGGATGGATCTCAGGCAGACCCCATTATATTCAATGGGGCCTGCAGGTACTCCTGTAACATCTGGCAATGCTTGATACAGATAGCACCGGCAGGCTTTTCTCCGCCGGAACAGCCTACCGGAAGTGTGAAACAGGCCTTACAAGCACAGATGACATACCAGACCTTAATTACCTTAATTATATACCAGGTAAGACACCATGGGGCAGATGTACAAATCCTGTCTATGATTCAGACAGTGCTTAGGGGGGTAAAGCATTATCATGCAACCCTTTGGTTACATTTTGTTCGCGTCTCCTGGGTTGACACAAGTTCCAGCTCACCAGTATCAAATAAGTCTTGATGTACTGCACAGACTCCACTTTGATCCAGAGATTCAAGAAATATTAAAAGCAATGATCCTGCAGATAAAAACTCAACTCCTTGTACTTATGAACATTACAATCCGCCAATCTGTAAAAAAAATAACTGCTAAAAAAACTCTCTTAAGGTCCTTGGACCAACGTGTCAGACAATCACATATGCACCTACAACGTGGGAGTCAATCAATGACATCACTACTGGGAAATGGTTGTGAATTTTTGTTACAGATGTGCTTGGTGGATTTTAATATTCGTTAAATATTTGTTAAAGGATTTGAGTCTTTATCTGCTGGATCATAGTTTTCAGCATCTGAGTGTCATTGGTTGCACTTGTTTTTTTTTTTCAATAAATTTTCAAAATGTATTTGTTAAATTTGTTGCCCAAAATACCTATGGATTTTTATCATATTTATTACAAAGGCTCCATCATTTTGTACACCACCAGAGTGCTGGAGTATACCTGTAACTTTTTTGAAACATTTTCACAAAAAATTGCACAGATCAATTTGGTTACGAATGCAGTCTCACCCACAAGTAGTTAGATTTATTTTTGCTTAGACTGTTTAGGACTACAGTCTAAGCTCTATTTGCGGTTATCCTATGAAGGCCTCAATAGGAACTGCAGTTATGATACACTGGGTCTCTTCAGAAAGGCTCAGTGCATCAGAATGAAGGAATGGCTCCCACAATCGCCACAGGGGAGAGCCCGTTCTAACCCAGAATTGTGCGCCTCATGGTTTTTGCCCATTTAGATGTCATGGTCATGCTTGACTACTACTATCTAAAGGGTTAAATGTCTGTGATCGTCATTCTTGCCCGTCACAGACAACAGCCTCAGGCCCCTACTGTTTAAAACAGCAGAGACCCAGAAGCTATGGCACCTACTCACAAAAGCCCTGGGAGCCTAAGGGTTAACCAGTGTGCTAATTAACTGGAACTTCTTCTAAGCACCAACTGCTATCTGCAAACCACTAGGAGCTCTGACTGCTCTCCTTATATACAGCTAGCTGAATTACAACCTTCTAGTGGGAGGGGTGGAGTGGAGAGGCACAGCCTAAAAATATATAAAGTTTGCATTATTTCTGTCGTAGACTTGTATAGAGTTTCAATGCAAGTATATGGGAAAGAATAAGCAGTTTTTCCAGACATAAACAAGTATTCAGACATAAACAACACGGCTAAAGTGCACACAACAGCATAAATCACAGTGCAAGTTAACCCTTCAGTGTGCAATAAAGTAGGGAGATTATGGTCTTGCATAGTAGCAATAAAGGCAAATGTCCACAAATGTGCAATGTCTAAAGTACACTTGCTCCAGGGCACTAAACAGGTATTAATTAGTCAGTAATTATAAATCCCTATGTATCTTTGTACTTTTCTAAGCTGTTGTTCTGCATTAGAGCTGTGTGTATTCTATATCCTTTTGCAGTATATTGTTGTTCGTGTTTCTAACCCTTTTCGTGTATGACTCTTGTCATTTGATTACCATGATTTCCCTCAGACAGCATTCGCCCTGTGTGCCTACCACAATATGAACAAGATCTCCCTGCAGGCTCCGAGTGCTGGGTTTCAGGCTGGGGACATACTCATCCTGACAACAGTGAGTATTGCCAATATATATTGTGAAAAACTGTCATAAAAATACAGTGTCAATATCCTAAAACTACCAAAAGAAAATAAAGCAGCCTGGGAAGGGAGAATCCATGATAAAAATGTTTGAAACCCTTTTTTGTTCAGCTCTGATATATATCTACTGTAGGTGCCTCCATGGTTACATACTACAAATAAAGGGTCCATTCACACAACCATATCCATTTTTGTGGACTGCAAATTGTGGATTTGCAAAACACGGATACTGGCCATGTGCAATCCGCAGTGGCGTAACCAGAGTTCTATGGGCCCAAGGGCAAACTTTGGATTGGGGCCCCCCACCCCATTACCCCGCCCCCTGTATATATTTCATTTGCCCCCCACCCAGACTGTATATATTTCATTTGGCCCCCCCCCCCACTCCCTTAGACTGTATATATTTCATTTTGGCCCCCACTCCCTCAGACTGTATATATTTCATTTGGCCCCCACTCCCTCAGACTGTATATATTTCATTTGCCCCCCCCCCACTCCCTCAGACTGGTATATATTTCATTTGGCCCCCACTCCCTCAGACTGTATATATATTTCATTTGGCCCCCACTCCCTCAGACTGTATATATATTTATTTCATTTGGCCCCCCACTCCCTCAGACTGTAATATATTATTTCACTTTTGGCCCCCCACTCCCTCAGACTGTAATATATTTTCATTTGGCCCCCACTCCCTCAGACTGTATATATTTCATTTGGCCCCCAATCCCTCAGACTGTATATATTTCACTTGGCCCCACTCCCTCAGACTGTATATATTTTCATTTGGCCCCCCCACTCCCTCAGACTGTTATATATTTCATTTGGCCCCCACTCCCTCAGACTGTGTATATTTCATTTGGCCCCCCACTCCCTCAGACTGTATATATTTCATTTGGCCCCCACTCCCCCAGACTGCTATATATTTCATTTTGCCCCCAGGCCCCACTCCCTCAGACTGTATATATTTCATTGGGCCCCAGTCCCTCAGACTGTATATATTTACCCCCTGTATATAATTTAATGATTGGCTGCCCCTGCCCCCTCTCACTCTGTATAGATCTTAACTTTTTTTTGTGGCCCATATGGCCGTCGCAGGCCCCCCCAGCCCTTTCTAAATTAAATTCGTAGTGTTGGGGGGCCACAGTGTGGTGCTCAGCGTGTGCTTACCTAAAAAAAAAAACTTACCTCTGCTCTGTTCCGCGTTTGGTTGTCCTGTCAGTTTCGAACATGTCCTCCAATATCGTCTGCGGCGCGGTGTCATCACGTCTTCCTGCGAGGCCCGTGACCTCCAAAAGCGGAGGGAGACTGGGCTGGCTAAAAGCACTTGCGGACCCCTGCAGATGGAATATAATATGACTGCAGGAAAAGACTGTAGGGCGACATTTATCAAAACACATACGTCTGTTTTATGGCTTAAAAAATGTCTCATGGCTTGTGCGTTTTTTTTTTTTTGTTTGTTTGTTTTCATTTGGTCAAATTTAGTGATCCTTTACATTTTTCAAAGTGGTCTATGTTTAAGGGCTAAAAAGTGGTATTAACCCTAACTCTATGCCAGGCAGGCCCCTGGTATAAACCACATTGCCCTCGCACCAGGGGCATTGCTAGGCTAACACATTCGGGGCCTGGGTCCCCTGATGTTTTCTCCCAGGCCCCGAATGTCCTGCCTGTTAAACAGATACAATTGTATTACCGTCCTCAGGACGGCAGTACAATTGAATCCAACACACTGCAAGATATGTAGGACCTATGATGACTGCAGAAGTCCAATCCTGCACTGGTCACATGACTGTGACATCATCGCAGGTCCTTTTCAACCCCTGTCTTCTAAACTGAAGAGGAGAATTGCGGGGAAGAAGCTGCAGGGAGCTCTGCTACATCAGAAAAGGTAAGTGAAGGGAGAAGGAGAGGATGCTGGGAGTTGTGGTTATTTAACTGGGACTGTATGTTAGGGCAGAAGGGAGGGATGTTATCATGTAACTGTGTGTTGGAGGTGACTTGATCAGGGTTTTGTTAGGGTACTTTCACACCTGCGGCATGGGACTCACAGCATGTTGTACTTTTGTTCTGGCCACCTCTCGGCAGGGTTTGCCGTGCTGCGGCCGGATCCGTGGTCCACCCCCATTACAGTGAATGGGGCCAGAGCGTAGTTCTGGCCCCACATGTGCACCTGCGGCAGCACGGATCCGGCGGGCTGTTCACCCACCGGAACAGCCTGCCAGAGCCCCGTGCCGCAGGTGTGAAACTAGCATTAGGGTTCTTTCACACTTGCGTTTGCAGGATCCGTTAGTGAGATCCGTCACAGGCTCTCATAAACGGTCCATAACTGATCAGTTTTGTCCTAATGCATTCTGAATGGAAAAGGATCCGTTCAGAATGCATCAGTTTTGCTTCAGTTCAGTCAGCATTCCGTTTTGGAGGCGGACACTAAAATGCTTCTTGCTGCGTTTTGGTGTCCGCATGAAGAAACTGATCCAAACTGGCTATTTAAAAGATAATACAGCCGGATCCGTTCAGAACGGATGCAGATGGTTGTATTATCATGATGGATCCAGCAAAAATGCTGGTGTGAAAATAGCCTTATTTACATTGGACTGTGGCGTGGAGTGATGTTATTTACATGGGACTGCATGTTGAAGGCGGCTGTCAGAGGGAGTGATATTTACATGGGACTTTATTTGGTGGGGGCTGTAGATAGAGAGGGATGTTATTTACATGGGACTGTATATTGGAGGGGGCTGGAGAGATGGTGTGATTTACACAGGAGGGAAATAGCTTTATTTACATGGGACTGTATAGTGGAGGGGCTGAGGAATTATAATTTCTGAGGACACTAAAGGGAGGAATATAACTACAGCGGGCACTTTAGGATGAGCATTATAACAGTAGGGGGGAGCGATATAAATACTGGGGGCACGGAAGGGGTATTATAAATCCAGGAGACATTAGATGTTCTTATTACTGGGGGCTTTATAGGAGGGACTTATAGATCCACCTTATTTCTACTAAGAGCACTATGGGGGGCCTTATTACTACTGAGGGGTCTGTACAGAGCTTTATTACCACTGGGGGAACAATGGGGGGCCTTATTACTACTGGGAGCTCAGAAAGGGCATTATTAATACCGGAGAACTCTTCTACTAATGGGCATAATCTTGGGGAGCATTATCACTGCTGGGGTCACTGTAGGGTGCAGTGTTACTAATGAGGGAATTACTACTGGTAGGACTATTACTATGGGGGGCACTATTATTTCTCCAGGATAGTATTTGGAGGTTTTGGGGGGCACAGCGAGCAGCAGGATAACACTGTGGGGACTCCAGGTTGGGGGATGATGATAGAAATGTGTAGAAGCTAAGATGTCTGTGTGTCACACTCTGCTGAGACGAGGCGGCTGAGAGAAGTTGTCCGGGCCGAATGGACAAGATGATGACAGAGAAGATCTATATCAAAGGAGACATCACCTGGAGTCCCTGGATGTGAGGTATGTGCTGCTGTATAGCAGGGGTGGGGCGAGGGTCGACTTAGAGAATTCTGCCATATTCATTGAGGCTTGGGCCCTGGATCTTTTGAGACCCTAGCAACGTCCCTGCCTCGCACTAAATATATTATTAAGCTGAGCCATTTTATAAATTTGAAGCAGGTACACACAGCAAAGACAGATCGAGTTTGCCAAGACTTTACAACTGATGACCTAGGACATCAGCAGGGGCGTAGCTAAAGGCTCATGGGCCCTGGTGCAAGAGTTCAGCTTGCCCCCCCCCCCCTTCCCTCAGCGCTGGTGCACCTAGCTTTTCTGCCAGCCAAGTCAAAAATTGACCCCCCCCCCATGCCAAATTCTCACCCTAACCTTTTCCCTCCTAACATTACGTATATCACTACAGAACATACAGGGTAAGGCTACATTCACACGACAGTTGCTTTTGCGGCCTCCGATCCGCATATTTTGCGGCTCAGATGCGGACCCATTCACTTCAATGGGTCAGCAAAAAATGCGGACAGCGCACCATGTGTTATCCGCATCCGTATGTCCGTTCTGTAGCCCCGCAAAAAAAATAGAACATGTCCTATTTTTGTCCGTTTTGGGGACAAGGATAGGCATTGTTACAGTGTATCCGCAAAAAAAATGGATGCCATACGGAACATCATCCGTTTTTTTTTTTTTTGCGGATCCGCAATTTGCAGACCGCAAAACACAACATTCGTGTGAATGTAGCCTAATGCAGCGCCCCATACCACTTACATCCAGTGAAGCCTCCTCTGATGTAGATCTTCTCTTTCCTCATCTTCTCCTTTCAGACCAGACGCCATTTTTCAGCCATTTCTCATCTCTGCAGTTTGACAGAAAAAAATCTTAGTTTACTACTTTTCCATCATCCTCCCGTCTTCTGGACAAATCATCCTACCACCCCCAGTACTGTGCCACTAGTACCACACAGATAGTGCCCTTCAATAATTATTGGCACACAGTGTCCTAAAATAACTGCACCCAGAAAATAGTGTCCCTGACAGTAATAGTGTAAACATAACGTCCCCCAGAAATAACTGTGCTGTGCTGATACTGTGCCAGGGTGCCCCCACAGTAATAGTGCCCCCCAAAGTCCCAACTAATAATTCTCTGCCAGAGTGCACTTGTTAGTAATAGTGCCCCCAACAGTACTAATGTCCCCATTGTGCCCCAGAGGTAACAATGCTTCCATAGTGCCCATACTAGTAATCATGTTCCCCAGAGAACCCCAATAGTAATAATTCTCCTTATAATGTGACAGTACAAAAATGCCCCTAAGTGTGCCAGTGCAAAAAAAACCCTTTTAATGCCCCCAGTTGAGCTAATGTCCCCATAGTGCCCCCATAATGTGCCAGTATAAAATACCCCTAAATAGTGTCCCAGTAGATGCCCTCAGTGTCCCCCATAATTTGCAAGTATAAAATACCCCTTCTTAGTGCCCCCCCGTAGATGCCCCCATGGTACCCGCCATAATGTGTCCCAGTATAAAATGCCCCTATACAGAGACCCCCATATAAAATACCCCTTCTTTGTGGCCTCAGTAGATGCCCCCATAGTGCCCCCCCAATAATGTGCCAGTAAGAAGAGCCCTCATAGTGCCCCCAATAATGTACCAGTAAGAAGGGCCCCCAAAATTTCCACACAATAATGTGCCAGTAAAAAGTGTCCCACCTCCATAGATGCCCCCCTAATCATGTGCCAGTAAGAAATGCCCCCAGTGCCAGTAAAAAAATGCCCCCAGTGCCAGTAAAAAAAATGTGCCCCCATGTGCCAGTAAGAGAAATGCCCCCAGTGCCCCATGTGCCAATAAGAAATGCCCCCAGTGCTCCCATGTGCCAATAAGAAATGCCCCCAGTGCCCCCATGTGCCAATAAGAAATGCCTCCAGTGCCCCCATGTGCCAGTAAAAAAGTGCCCCCAATGCCCCCATGTGCCAGTAAAAAAGTGCCCCCAATGCCCCCATGTGCCAGTAAAAAAGTGCCCCCAATGCCCCCATGTGCCAGTAAAAAAGTGCCCCCAATGCCCCCATGTGCCAGTAAAAAAATGCCCCCAGTGCGCCCATGTGCCATTAAGAAGAGCTCCGGTCCGTAATTGCATTACACAAAAAAAATAAATACTTATACTTACCTCCATCAGCGATGCGATGCAGGCCTCGATACAGATGACTATGGAGATGAGCTCTTCCACAATGGAAGCACTCATCTCCCTCTGCCCCGCAGCCGCCTCCCCATCCTAATTGGCGGTGCGGCCCTGCAAGTGGCAAGAGGGGGGCCCGGTCGCAACTGAGATCGCTGTGACCCCTATAGCTACACCACTGGACATCAGTATCTGGTCATTGGAGACCGACACCCGGGACCTCCGCCGATCAGCTGTTTAAGCGCTGTACATTGTATAGTGGCAGTGCTTGGTATTGCATCTCAGCCTCATTCACTTCAATAGGGCTCGGCTGTGTCTAGGCCATGTGACCAATGAATGTGACGTCACTGGCCTAGGAAAAGCTGAGAGAAGGCAGCGGTGCTTGCACTGCCACTTGTTGAACAGGGGGTGTCGGACCCCCACCGATCAGATACTGATGACCTATCCTGAGGATAGGTCCAGGGGTGCACCACCAATGAGGCCAGGCCAGACGATTGCCTCAGGCAGCACAAGGTAGGTGCAGGAGGGGGGCAGCGCAAGGACCATATGCAATGAGCGCTTTCATTGTGGCAAAGGGGTTAGGTTAGGAAATTGGCATGGGGGGGCGCTGTTTCAGTTTTCGCCTCAGGCAGAAAAAAGGCTAGATGCACCCCTGGATAGGTCATCGGTATTAAAGTCTCAGAAAACCCCTTTAAAACTGACACAGAAACAAACACAAATGATAAATGTGCCTCTGTGGTTTCTTTGTAAAGACATATACGTCTCCATAGGAGCTGTAGACAGAAAACGTTTAATGTTTTATGCTGGATGCGTTCGTTGCAAAGGTGCACATATTCATCAGGATTATAAGAAACCAGTCAGGAAATAAATATACAGGACTAGAGGACATCTGGAAGGACACAAGCGATAATGCTACTGATGCTAGTGTATGGTAAGGTAGATGGATCGTCCATGACCTTTATTGATTTTATGCATGAAATGAGTCCTTCCTGGGTAGGTGTGATAATTAAAGTCTTGATAGATACAAAGGTCTTGCTCTATGGCATCCTCAAGGCTATAAGGGAAGAGAACTCCCTAGATGAAGAAGCTGCTGATAGCTGCAGTGACAGCCGAGAACTAAAAAATGATGTAGCTATGGTATGTACGTAGTAGCTGGGGATGAGTAATCTGCAATGACGGATTATTACCTTGTGCAAAATGCTATAGAACACCATATCTAAAGTCTGAAGCTTATAAATGCTAATGAAATGAGCTCCCCATGTACAGCACTACGCCATATGTAATATAGAGTACAGGTGGCAGAGGTTTTTTTTTCAGGGCCACTTTAAGTTCCCAGTCCGCCCCCAAATCCAAAACACAATCTACTTCTAATTTCTAGTTTTCGGTTCTGCCGGAGAAGATTGCAGGTCCGGGCTCGAGGCTTCTCCTGTATCTTTAATGTCCAATTAAACTACAGTTATAATTTTATTGTCTTTTTGCCAGTATAATATACAAAAAGGATATTCTGCTTTACTGATGTACAGATCCAGAATACTAAATACAGCAATGTCTACTAACATCTACTAAAAGTCTGAAAATGTAGGTCCACTCAGCTTTACAATACTGGTAGCGGTCAGCAGGAAGAAACCCCTCTGCTGTACCGCTAGAAAGTCCATGTCATACATTTACGGCTGTAATAAGTTTTGTATTGGTCACAGTTTCAATCAGAAAAGTTTCTAGTAGTGTATTAACAGAAGCATAGCAACAATGCTGAGGCTGACAGAACTAGTCACGGGTGACCCTGATGATCGGCACTGGGGGCTCAACCTCCACCTTCCTAAGGATGGAACCTTAAACTTAGGGCTCATGCACACGACCGTATGTATGAAAAAATCAAATGTATCAAAAAAAATGTATCAAAAAATATGAATGATGTCTATGTGCATTCCATATGTGACACATGTGAACACATCATTTCAAAATCTTCACTGAAAATCCACAGAAAGAATTGGCGTGCTGTGGATTTCAAAATCCCAACTGCAGGTCAATTTATGAAAATGTCCGTAACTTGCAGATGAGATTTTTAAAATGTCATCTACTTAGCTGGCAGTGTGTTGTGCTGTGCTGAAAAACCGCACGTTATAGGGTACGACCACATGGCGCTATCATGATACGGTCATCATCATCACACCTTGTGCATAATCATGCATTTAAGGTACATGTTTTGGCCATGATCATTTAAAGGGGTTCTCCGGGAATAAGGAAAATGAAGATACTTAAATATTACTTTATTATATTCCCAAATTATATATTCCCAAATACCTTTCATTAGTTAGAATGGCTCATTTTGTCTAGAGAGTAATCATCAGGAGAAACAAAATGGCTGCCGTCCTATTAGTATACACAGAACCTGTCATCACACAAGAGGACAAGTTACTTCACAACACTGAGATAAAGAACCACCTCATCTTCCTCTCTGCTCTACATATCAGGGATTATGATCTTGAATACAGATGATAAGAGTTTTAGCTGAATCTCTGAGGGGATGGAGTTCAGGAGGACACATGAAGTACAGAGAGGACGGACAGGACAGACTATGGTAATGTGGGGCTGTGGTAATGGAGACTGCGTACAAGTGCTGCTGCTCATTATCCACATCCCCATCCTCCTCTCATATCTCCTCATCTCCATTCCCACAGAGATTCACCTTTATTCAGCATCATAATCCCTGACAAGCAGACCAGAGAGGAGGATGAGGCACTTTACCTCAGTGTTGTGAAGTAAATTGTTCTGCTGTGTGATTAGGACAGGTTTTGTCTGTACTAATAGGACGGCAGCCATTTTGTTTCCCCTGATGATTGCTCCCTAGATAAAACGAGCCATTATAACTAATGAAAGGTATTTGGGAATATATTTATAATAAAGTAATATTTAAGTATTTTCATTTTCTTATTTCCAAGAGAACCCCTTTAAGGACTTTTGTCTGAACCGTTGTGAATTTCCATGGTTCTTTAGCATTCTGAATAACCTCGAATGCTGACACATATATGGTAAAATATATTAAATATATACCGCAAGCGGCTACTCAGTTGTATACCCCATGCGGTCAGCAGCCACAAGCAGCAGGACATGTTTTACGTGGGGTCAATCAGGTGCCATCATGACAACTTTGAAAGTGCCAGATCTATCTCAGAAACCTATTTTCCCTTTGAATTATTAGTAGTTCCAAACTGCATAATCCAAGCGATGAACAGCACCACTGAATGATCTGGTTACAGAAAGTTCATAAGGAGGTGGTACCAGCAGTGTGGAGCCCACCCCTATGGGCCCCTTGTATGCAGAAAGTAGAACGGAATACCGCAGCACTCACTGTCTTTAGTCAAGATCCAAATTTATTCACCAACAGAAATTACAACGTTTCGGCTGCACAGAGTGCTTGAAAAAGACTGTGCCATCGAAATGTCGCATGTTCTGTTGGTGAATAAATTTGGATCTTGACTGAAAACCAGTGGCGTAGCTAGAAATGACTGGGTGCCACAGCAAATTTCTGAACTGGGCCACCCCCACCCCAGCAACTTCTACGTAACCCCTTCTTCCTGTGCAAACCCCACTCCTGTGGCTAATCAAGATCGTGCTCTCAGACGAGGCCCGGCAGCCACTCCGTCCGTTTCCTACAGTGACTCTGCAAATAATGTCATTTTATAACACTGTTGAGGGGCCTTGACAATAAAATCTTTTAGTCCTCCTCATGGGTGGACCCCCTCTGAGTTCAGGCCCCAAAGCAGCCGCTCCCCCTGCTTCACCTATAGCTACGCCCCTGGCTGTACCCTGACATGTGCATGTGGCCAAATAGTGAAATCCCATGTTGTGGATTTTTAGTGCTTTTTGTGGAAAAATCTAGTGATTTTTGTGGATTTCACTCTGAAAATCCATGATTTTTGAAGTACAATACATGTGGATGGCATTTTGCACAGCATGTCAATATGGAAAATATCTGCCACATCTGGCCTTACCCTGAAGTGGCAGAACAGTACTGATGGTGTATTTGTTGTCATATGAAATTTAAAATATGGTCACATAATGGCCTTCAAGGGATTATCCTTTTTTTTTGTAATTTCCACCCCATTCTGGAATACCTTTGGAAAAACTCATATTCAACTGCGCCCCAGTCTATTCCATACCGGCTCCCTGCCTGTCTACTTTCATCTTCTGGCCCTCACCTGTCAACTGCTACATGACTGGCCTCAGCCTTGATGAGTCCGCAAAGTACACATGACCCTGCAGTGACATTCTGCTTATGGACAAGTTACCACTGAGGTCAGTCATTGGCTGGAGTAATGCATCTAACCCCATCCTTATAGAAGTTGACAAACGGGAACTAGAAGGCGAGTGGAGGCCAGGCAGGGACTGCATTAAAAAAAAAAAAAAAAGTTTTCACAAAATATAGGACAGATTCATAAGTATCTTATTTCCTTAGCACACATGCCTCAAAGTCTGAAGGAAGCCATGGTGCCCCTCATAAGCACTAAGAAATGCAATAGTTCCTGCATATATGATGGAGACATTACTCCCAGGATGCTTTGTGCTGGTTACCTTGATGGAAAAGTTGATGCATGTCAGGTATGGAATGAATTATACATCACCCATCCCCTATTTTAATTTTATTTTTCATAAAATCTTCATTAGACATAAACTAACATATGGGGTGTAGCACATGTGACACATACAGAAAACCCTGAAATATTGTCTGCATAAGATCAATGAGAAACAATGGTCCATGTTGATATGAATGCATCCTGTAGTTGGTCTGGTCACTGCACAGTCTGTTTCCTTAAAGGGGTTGTCTGGCTTCCTATATTGATAAACTATCCTCAGAATAGGTCATCAATAGCACATCGGCGGGAGTGCTGAGAGTCAGCTGTTTACCTGCCTGCTGTCAACATTACAGCTCCTTTGTCCCATTCAAATGGAATTGCTTTCTTTTCAAAGAGCTGATCCTGCTGATCTGATATTGATGACCTATCCTGAGGATAGGTCCTCAATATAGGAAACCGGACAACCCCTTTAAAGGGGTTATCTGGGAAAAGAAATTGATGACCTATCCTCAGGGGTTCTGACTCCCGGCAACACCACAATCAGCTGTTAGAAGAGACTGGGTCTCTTCCTAGGCCAGTGACATCACCGTACATAGGGCACATGGCCTAGTTGCAGCTCAGCCCCATTCAAGTCAATAGGACTCAGCTGCAATACCAAGGAAAGTCGCTATACAATGCTTTGCTTGGAAAGCTGTCAGGGGCTTACTGCAATATCCAGAGCTTTTGTGAGCGCAGTGGCTCCCTGAAACAGCTGATCAACAGGGGTGGTAAGACTCAGGTCTTCATCATCTTTTCTAGGATAACCCCTTTAAGTCCTGGTCTGCGCAGTTGGTCTCTACAGATGTTTCTAGCTAGAGGCTGTATAGGATCTATTATCCGTTTGTATGATCTGTGCCTGTTCACTGTACTGCTCCTGTGCTGTCTGCCCTGACCATTGGATTGTTTCTTGGATTTGTATAAACTCTGCCAGCCCTGACCTCTGCCTGTTTCCTGACTATGTGTATGCTTGTTCCCTCTGTGTCTCTAATCCCTGTGGGTCAACAGCCAACCACATGGCAACATTCTCTACACCATTACACTACCACCTACACCATACATAGACAGACAAATAGCCTTTATGGATGGTGGAAACTAGAGATATGAGATAAGCTGCATTTTATAATGAAGGGTTACCTCACTTTCTCTGGTCTTGTTCCTGTAGGGTGACAGTGGTGGGCCCTTGGTTTGTCAGACTGACTATACCTGGCGACTGGTTGGAGTGGTGAGCTGGGGAATGGGATGTGCTGAGCCTAACCGCCCAGGTGTATATACCAAGATTGTATCCTTTCTAGACTGGATATATAAGAGCATGGAGGTAATGTTCTGTGGGGAGATCCTCTAGTGTTTTCGCAACTTCCAAATGAGAGACCAACCGGAATACTATTTTTGTTCTATTACAGGAGGACTAGACACAACACAGTCATCTGGACAACTAGGCACCTGTGGTGATGGCATCTCTACATATATATGTCAACCCTCAGGATTATCTATTGTCAAAGTATATTGACCTCAGGAACTGCTAATAGAGTTCCCTTTGTTATCTGGGTGGGGTCAAATCATGTGTTTAAGTACTTATATAGAAACACAGATGATTAACAGAAAAAGACCACATGGTCCATCTAATCTGCCCTCATATTATTACTTAATCTTAGCACCGGCATGTGTTTATCCCAGGCATGTATAAATTAATTTACTGTTATTTTCCCAATCACATCTGATGGGAGTTTGTTCCAAGCCTGAAATACTCTTTCAGTGTAAAAATAGTTCCTGAAACTGGTTCTGACCTAAATCTATATATTTATGAAAAACAGTGTGATATAGTGTGCAATCCTAAATTTGGGATCATCAAAATCTAGGTGGACATTATGCCAGCCTATCGATTCATTTGTTTACATGTAAAGTACTCTAGGAAATATTGGACCCCATCTGAAAATATTCTCTGCTTGTCATACTACAAACTGTCGGACCAGTCATTAACATTACCAAAGACCCTCGACCAAATTACTGCACATCAGTGACCTTGACTTGCCACAATCCTTTACCACTTGGAATAGGAGGTGCAATCTATGGTTTACTAAAATATAAATATATAGTTTATGTATAGTCATGAGGAAAACAAAATACACAGGATTTTCAGGATATAATGAAGAAAATATCTGGGGAAATTTACCAAAAGTGGTGTAAAGGAAAACTGGCTTAGTTCCTCATAACCAATCAAATTCCATCTTTCATTTTTCAGAGCTCCTTTGGAAAATGAAAGGTGGAATCTGATTGGTTGCTATGGGCAACCAAGCCAGTTTTCCTTTACACCAATTTTGATAAATCTTTCCCCTGGTCTTTAGAAGGTCTTAAGTACAACCTCAGATGAGCAACACACTATAGATTCCATTGTGTCATTTATTCAAAACAAATGAAGTCAAAATGGAAAACCCATGTGTGGAAAAAAAGTCCACCCCATGAATCAATAGCTTGGACAACCATCTTTCGCAGCAATAACTTGAAGTATGTAATTGTTTTCTGTATGACTTCATCAGTCTCTTACATCATCCTGGAAGAAGTTTGGTCCACTCTTCCTAACATCTCTTCTTCAGTTCATTGAGGATTGCGAGCAGTCATTGATACACAGCTCTCTTAAGGTCCTACCTCAGCATTTAAATTGGGTGGAGGTCTGGACTAAGGCTAGGTTATTGCAACACCCTGACCTTTTCATTTTCTGTCATCCTGTTGTATATTTGTTGTTGTGCTTGGGACCATTGTCCTGCTACATTACCTATTTTCGACTAAGCTTTAGCCGTTGGATAGGTGGCCTCACATTTGACTCTACAAAACTTTGGTATATAGAGGAGTTGATGGTCTACTCAATAACTGCATGGTGCACAGGACCTGTGGCTGCAAAAAAAAGTCCAAACCATCACCCCTCCACCACTGTTATGGCATGACATGTCCACTTGTCTTGTCTGTCCAAAGAACAGTGTTCCAGAAGTCTTGTGGTTTGTTCAGATGCAACTTTTCAAACATAACCTGTACTGCCATGTTCGTTTTAAAAAGAAGTGGCTTTTTCCTGGCAACCCTTCCAAAGAAGCCATACCTGTTTGTTGTTGTTTGTTCTAACTTCTGTCAGCAGATTTGTACCTATGACACTGGCTGACCTGTTCCAATGTGCGCTTGGCAGCTGAAGCCATCTGTGTTGGTCCCATGTTCATATGTGCCTGCATTGCTGAGAAAAATTATGTTTTAATATATGCTAATGAGCCTCTAGGAGCAATGGGAGTGTTGCTGTTACACCTGGAGGCCCTGCTCTCCCTGTAACTGCCGTGCCCTTTACATTTCATTGATATGGCCAGGCAGATGCAATCATGTCTACACTGTCTGACAGGATGCAGAAATTGCAGAGATAGCTGAGCTTCTAGGAGTGATGGCAATGCCTCCGTTGCTCCTAGGGAATGAACAATATAAACAATGGACCAATGTAGATGCCTTCAGCTGCTAAGCGCACATGTAACAGGTCAGACAGTTTCATAGGTACAAATCTGCTGACAGATGCCCTTTAACTGAGGCTTATAGAGTCACACAGTAGATTTAACTCTTGGGGTTTTTCCAATTTTTCTGAGCATTGCATTATCTAACCTTGGTGTGAATGTGCTGGGATGTCCACTCCTGGGAAGATTGTCAAATGTCTTGAATGTTACCATATTTTTCTAAATAATCTTTTTCGCTGTAGAATGATGGACTTCAAATTGTTTGAAAATGGCCTTATAACAGATTGATGGGCAGCAACAATTGTTCTCTAAGATCATTGCTAATGTATTTCCTCCTTGGCATAGTGTTAACACAAATCTAAATGCTCCAGACCAGCAAACTGCCAAAACGTCTGCTTTTATAAAGGTGGTAGCATTTGCTGCTGATCAATTAATCAAGGGCATTTGATCAGCAGCATCTAGATGCTACTTAAAGGGGTATTCCAATCTCACAAATGTAGTTTGTATAGTTAGATATAGCCATACCAATAATATTACTAATAGAATGTATTTATATAAAATGTACCGTTTAGAAGATTTGTATATCCATTGTCGCACACACATCAGTCAGGCCGTTGCCCCTAGTTACGACCAACGCAGCCATGTAGTAGTGGTGGCCGGCTTGCTCCTGTTCAAACCTGATGGATCCTGACCATTGCGTTTTGGATTGGTAGCATCCAAAATGCAGATGTGAAAGTACCCTAAGATGTGTCTGCGCATGCTCATGTAATGTGCGTTCACAATACAGCAGTTACCTCAGAGCGGGTTTGAAAAGGAGCAAGCCGGCCACCACTACTACATGGCCGCGGTGGTCGTAACTAGGGGCAACGGCCTGACTGATGTGTGTGGGACAATGGATATACAAATAGGCAAATCTTCTAAACGGAACATTTTATATAAATACATTCTATTAGTAATAATATCAGTATGGCTATATCTAACTATACAAACTACATTTGTGAGATGGGAATACCCCTTTAACTCTTAATTCTTACGGAAGTATAGGCTACACGGTAACATGTTGCATCGCAGTCGCAGCATGTCGCAGTTCAACATCATTGACTATCATTACAAAAAATGCTATGCAACTTTTCAGTGACACATGTAGCCGTAGCCTAAGGGTGTATTAAATGTTTTACTCACAGCGTCTGCATTTTGGCTTAATTTTTGTTAAATATATAATGACCAATGTAATTTGTAATTTCTATGGCTTGCTTCACATTTGCCACGTGTACCATCTCCGGCAGGCTGTTCCGGCAGAGCGATGTCTGGATGCAGCACTGCTGGACCCTAACACACGCCGGCCAATTCTCGACATATCTTCCTAGTTGCTGCCAAATAGAGATGAGCAAATCATCCAAAATTTGCTTCGCCGAATATTCGTTGAAGTTTTCACAAGATTCGAACGAATACGAATCTATTCAACGAAGCTGCATACAAATCATATGTTATTATGTGGTGTTTTGCGAACATTTGCACACTAATAACGAACGTACACTTGTTAAAGGTACGCAACTTATGTGAACACGTACGCATGAGCGTACAAAAGTGCGTACGAATCCTTAGCGTACCATTGTTTTTTTCCAGTTCTGAGGGGGGCGTATCTTCACTTTCCCGCTCTTGCGGGGGTGGAACGTCATTTTCCCACCGTACGCAGAATGCGTAAATTTACTTATGTTTCATACGTATCTTACATATAGTTAGCGGTCAAATTTTTGCGTACGTTTCCGAATAATACGAAGCGAATCCGACAAAATTCGGATTCGCTTCGGAGAAGAAAATTTCCAAGATTCGATATGAATCTACAAAGCGGCGAATAGATTCGCTCATCTCTACTGCCAAATGTCCACGGGTTCCCATTATAGTCAATGGGGTAGAAGGGTGATACGATAGCTTCCAGCAATGCCAGACTGCAGAGAGATTCAGCAGGCTGTTCCCTGCCAGAACAGCCTTATATCTTCTAAGAGGGTATAAACTAGCCTTATACCTTCTAAGAACCAGATTATTTTTTTATGCCCTGATATGTAAAACCGTAGAATTCAAAGGGGGTGTTCTTTGTTTTTCTCATTATGCTGTCTATACAATAGACATTACTTTTAAGCTGTAAGCTGGTAATAGACGAGTTGGCTGCTCACCTAGCATTACACATGAGTGGAGCCTGGCATATGATTTAGTCTTAATTCACATAAGCAACTTGTTTAAATGAACTTAATTATGACTAGCTATAATTAGATGAATAATTTAAAGGAGTTTTCAGTGCTTAGACATTGATGGCCTCAGGATAGCTCATCAATATCAGTTTGGTGAGGGTCCAACAGTTGGCACCCTCCCCAGGCATCCACCAGCACTGGAAACTATATAGTGGATGAAACTAGAAGCACAAGGTTCTGTCCAATGCCAGGCTACTGCAGCTCAAGTGAATGGGAGCTCTGTGCAGTGGGCTTGTGCTGGAATCTACATGGTGGACCGAACCTTTCATCCACTGTATGGTATCTGGTGCTGGAAGGGGTGAAGGGAATTGGGCCACCACTGGTCTAATATTAATTCCCTACCATAAGGATAGGTATCAGTATCTAAGTCCTGGAAAATCCCTTTAGTGAACCCTGAATACCTTATTTTTTCAATACAAATGTTTATGTTATTTAAGGGGGCAGTTTACATAAGTGGACTTTGAGGTACAGTTCACTTTGGTGCCACATTATTTGCATTATATTAGGAACTGAAATATCAGCAATTTCCTAAAAGAAGCAGTTGGAGCAAAGGACATGAGCAGTGGCAAGTAACCCCGTCACACATATCAGCAGAGCCGAGGATGAACTGGTGGATTTTGTGTTGTGTTGTGGGCTCCCCTAGATCTGCTATGTCCTCATCTAAGCAGAGTAGTCACCCTTTAAATATCTGACAATCTGTGACTAGATGGAGAACAGGGATTCGTCACAGCACCTCCCCCCAATTCAAACAAAATTTCACCTCACTCTTGCTTATGCATACCTCTCAACTATTTGGACGGACCAAGAGGGACACAGATCGGATCAAAAAGTGGGACATTTAAGGAGCAAGGGGTCCAAAATTGGGACACTTAGGAGATCTGCTTATAGTTTTGCAGGACATATGCTTGGTAAATGATTTCTCTGCTGCTGCCCAGCGATATAGGTGATATATCTGTCACATATGAAGACAGCACTTTTATAAACAGCACGTTAGGTGAGGGTTCCTGTTACAGATTTTTGCATTGGGGCCTATTCTGGTTTTACAATTTTCAGCATCAATTGACATGAAACAACATCTGTAATACCTATTTTCCTGCACTCCATTATGATCACGGGACAGGTTCTGCTCTCTTGGTACCCTATGGCGATGGACATCTGAGATGTGGCAAGGCTTGAAAGGCTCTGCTCATAGATCAGTGACCAAGCCTCTCAGGGTGGTGTTCGGCTCTTTATCTAGGACCCTGCCCAGTAGATGTGATATCATCAATGATGATATATCTTAGGGCAGGGTTTTTCCCAGCAGGGCTTCAAGCAGGCTTGGATCTGTGATGTTCGAGCTGGGAGGGGAATGAGAGGCCTCAGATGTTGGAGGAGTCACAATGCTGTCAGAAGGTCATCATATGACTTATATTAAGAAGTAAGGTTGAATGCAGGCATTTTTATTTTTTTTAAAAAACCGTTAAATTCCCTTGATTGCAACCTCTTCTGTTTTTCATCATGATATTGTGCCTAATGACAAAAACAGCTCTGCTACATCTGGATACAAGACTTTTATAGAAACAGCCATTGTTTTTTTGTTTTGTTTTTTGTTTGTTTTTACTTCCAGGGATTAAGGTTGTCTGTGACTAAGGCTTCATTCACACGACTGTATGTGTTTTGCGGTCCGCAAATTGCGGATCCGCAAAAAAACGGATGACGTTCCGTATGGCATCCATGTTTCCGTTTTTTTTGCGGATCAATTGTAACAATGCCTATCCTTGTCAGCAAAATGGACAAGAATAGGACATGTTCTATCTTTTTTGCGGAACAGAAATGCGGACATACGGAAACGGAATGCACACGGAGTACCTTCCGTTTTTTTTGCGGAGCCATTTGAAATGAATGGTTCCGCATACGGTCCGCAAAAAAAACGGAACGGACACGGAAACAAAATACGGTCGTGTGAATGAAGCCTAAAGGGAACCTGTCAGATTGAAAATTCAGGTCAATCTTCAGGCATTGTGGTATAAAGTGTGAAAATATTCAGTATATTGAATAATTTATTCATTTAAATCTCTGCTCTTACTATTTAATGATTGACAGCTATCTCTGTATGCACCTTTATACAGGAAGGCTGTCAATCACTGAGTAGGACTGCCCACTGGACTCCTTAGACCAGAAAGAGCAGAGATTTACAGTAGATCAATAAACTGTAAACCTATATATCAATCTGCTCAGCTCCTTCTGCTCTATAACCAGCCGCCTGCGGACTGTACTGCATTCTCACCATACTGGGTTTTCATTAATTAAATAATGAGGAAATACATTATTCTGGAAACATCTTGGAGAGGTTTGAGGTGGATGATCTCTATGCCTAAAAATAAAATAAAACTGTGCTGTTATCAGAACCACATTTTTGCTGACATGTTCTAGAAATGACATCCATAGATAAAGTGAATTGCATTTCCCATCCATTTCTACAAAGACTTGTGGTGGATTTTCATGTAATTGCTATAATTGATTGCTCCAGTAATTACTCTCAGTCATACATTGCTGTTTTTTGCCCTCTCTTATTGAAGTGATATAATAAATCTTATTTAACGCATTTTGACAGCTGTATTCTCGCTGGAGTTTTGGGTTTTTTTTATTACAGAATGATGTTTTACGGTTGCTGAGAACAAGCTCGGAAGCACAAATTTAATAGGTTTTCATACAGGCTTGAAAAAGGGGACATCATTTTCGGTGTTACATTTTCATATCGGTTTTATAAAGTGCACTGCATGCTCTTCTTGCTTTAGGTACATCCACAAGCATCTGCCGAAGAGTTCAGTGAAGATTTTGCTGCACATCCACTGCAAAAACACAGCAAAGTCCACAACAAAAAATGCATGATATCTTTATACCCTGTAGATTTTGTATGCAGCATGTGAATTAGACTTTTTTTGAGTTTCATCCATTTTGCCGGTAGTGTAAAATGCTGTGGCTTTGTGGCACAATATCTACAGTGTTTAAAGGAGCTGTCTGATTCCAAGAGGAACCTGAACACCACATGTGATCTGCCTGAAATAAATAATAAAAAGTTACTAATATGCCAAATTCTGCGTTGCCGCACTTGTCCTCCCAGCCAGGCTCTGTTTATCCGGCTACAGTACTGACATCACGTCAGCAATAATGGTACATCAGCAGTCTGTCACTGTCCTGTTACTTCTATCAAGAAAATTATTCATGGAACTACTACTACTCCTATTTTTGCCATCACACCGCTCCCCTTCTCTTCTTGGTTTGTGTGGTTTTCCAAAAATGTAAGTTTTCCAAGGTTCTAGTTATCTCTTTAATGGCTTTTATCGATAAAGCAGATTTGCCAGAGGAGGAGTCTAATAAGGGATTAAGGGGCACATTTATTAAGTCCGGCGTTTTAAACGCTGGCCCCATAGCTGGCAGAGGATCAGTCGAAGTTATGAAGAGGTGTCGTATCCAACGCCAGTTCTAAATGTAAATAGATAGGGCAGGACAGCACGCCAAGTCCACTCTTGTTGCACGCCTCCAGGGGGAATGGTGAGTTCCCCCACAGGATCAGAAGATCAGGTATACGAAAAGAATTGGATAGAGACAGCACATCCTTAAGTGAAGCCTTTAATCTGGATGCTACGTTTCGGCCCATGCTTGAAACGTCGCATCCGGATTAAAGGCTTCACTAGCTGTCCTACATGTAGACTATTTTCTCGCCTAAAACAGACATAAAAAATGGTGAATGAGACAGGCTCCAAGCTTCATCAGACCTTAGATCATACATAAAATAAATAAAAGAACGTCAGGTCATAGTGCATGCTTATGTGCACTACAGCCTCATACCGTATGCTGTCAGGACACAACACATTGTCTGGAGAAGACCATGGAGCACTGAGTACAGCCTGCACAGGGTGCTATATTTGCTGCTCCCCGGTCCTACTGTGTACTAATGAGCGTATCCATAATACACTCCGCATCTGTTCTGATGCCTACAAAAAATGCGGACAGCACACTGTGTGCTGTCCACATCTGTATGTTCGTTCCATAGCCCCGCAAAAAAGATAGAAAATATGCTATTCTTGTCCGTTTTCCAGACTAGAATAGGCATTGTTACAAGATGGGTCCACACAAAGGATGCAACACAAACACTATGAGTATTTTTCGAGGATACACATTCAGTGGACCGCAAATTACATATGGCCATTTGAATACACCCTTATGGAGTGACAAATACAGTATATGTATACCAAAAAATAATAACATTTCTCTCACATAAAACAAGGCCTGAGCCAAGCCACATACCTGAAAAAATAGAAAAGTTATACCTGCTGAGACGCATAGGCAAACAAAAAAAAAATGGCCTGGTCATTAAGGAGTTAAAATGCCCCATAAAAATAAGTCAACCAATAGGTTTCCAAAGAAAAAGTTACCAAAATGATGTGCTAAATAAGTCACACAGCATGCGCCACAGCAATACATTTGGCTCATCTTCTGCCTGCCTGGTCTAGTTTGAAGCTGTCTAAATCTGAAACATTAATCATAACTTTTCCCTTCATTTCCATAATTACATCTAAGCAATTATTCTAATTAGGAATTCATGCTTCTAGGGGAGAATAAAGTTCCTCATGGAGCTACTGTATGGTCATACACAGAGTTCCTAGGGGTTACCATCACCGTCACTTATAGAAGTATTGTCCTCTGTAGTGAGGCAACCATCACATTACTAGGAATTCAAATTCTACCTAATGAAGGTAAAAGTTCACATCTGCGTTGTGGCTTCTGTTGATGGCCCTGCATTAGACCATGTAAAAAAAACCTCCATGTTAGCTCTAGGCCTGTACTGTGTGGGGATTGTCTTTTGTTCTTTCTAATGGTCCAGTGTCTTTTAAACAAAGGACACCTGAGGGACAAATGTCATTCCTCACGGAACTCATGCTAAAACCATGGGCTGGAGGAGAGCACAAACACTCAATACCAAGTTTTCCATGGTGACAGCAGACTGTTATCAGGGTTTACAACCTGTCCAGTTATAGACAGTGAAAAATTAAGTCATTAGGCATCTGCCCTTGTTGACCCTGTAACCTGTATGCCAGATGCAACTTACTTGGACATTACTGACAAGGCCCTCATTTTTTATAGGCAGTCCATGAAAACAAAGTCAAGTTGGAGAACCTTGACTGTGATAAGATAAACTTTATTAATCCCTTGGTGTCACAAGCAGCTCACTGTTTACTTATTCATGTAATAGGGGAGACAGACGACTGGGTCAGAGGAAAGAGAGGGGGGAGAGGAGAGGGGAAAAAGAATACAAATTTACACCTCGGAAGTGTTTGTATAGTTGTATAACGAGTCAATACATGGTGCCTTCTATCAGGACAGTAGTTGGGCCTAATTTTCAGTCCATGTTGTCCCGCAGATCCTTGTTGTACAGTGCTATGGCTGTCGAAAGGAAGAATTCCCTTGACGCATTTCATCTGGATGAATCACTAGCTGAAACTGCTCCTCTGGCTCAGTACTAGTGGGACTGGTTCCTGATTTTATGCTTAAATTTTGCAATGATCCTCCCTTCTGCCACCAACTCAAGTAGAGGAAGTTGGGTGCCTGCCACGCTGCCGGCTTTTTTTTTTTTTTTTTTTTTTTTAAATTCAGTTTGAGTATCCTCTATGTCCCCCTCCTTATCACTTCCTCCCTGACTGTGAAGAACATGATACTGGCCATTACTGAGAACATTTCTATTATTTTCTTACACAGGTTGAATGACCCCAGTTTCCTTATCAAGTACAGACGACTCACTCCTTTCTTGTTTATTTTGTCTGTGTTTGTTTGCCATTCAAGTTTATCGTCAAGGTGGACCTGTAGATATTTGCAGCTGGTGACAATCTCGACCTCCTGGCTGTCAATCATAATCGGCTGCACAGGTTGCCTCTTTTTTCTGAACCTCACTACCTTCTCCTTTGTGTCTGTCACATTTCTGCACACCAGTCCTTGAAGACTCATATCCCTTGTCTATATCCCCCCCCTTTTATCACAGAGTCATTTGAGAATTTTTGCAGGTGCCATTGGTCAGTGTGTAATGGCCGTAAGTTGGCCGTGTGTAATGAGAAGAGTAGCGGCAACAGAACTGAACTGCACACTTGAAGAGTGGCCAGAAAGAATTCTCTACCCAGTAAAAGACACTTGAAAGACACTTGCAAAGAAAAACTAAAGTATTCTCAGATCATGAAAAACAAGACACTCTGGTCTAATGAAAACAAAATTGGCTTTTTGACGTTTGACTTTTTGACACAGCCCAAAACAGCAGCATCATACTGTTGAGGTGTTTTTTAGTGGCTGGGAGAGGCAGACTGCTCAGGGTCGAGGAAAAGCTGAACAGAGCAAAGTCTGAAAACCTGATCCAGAGTGCTCTGGACCTTAGACTGGGCTGAAGGTTCACCTTCCAACAAGACAATAACCATAAGCACACAGACAAGACAATACAGGAGAGGCTTGGGAACAACTTCATTGGCCAAGCCAGAGTCTTGACTTTAACCTAATGCATCATCTCTGGAGAGACTTGAAAATGGCTGTCCACCACTGGTCTCCAAACTCTCCATCCAACCTGACAGAGTTTGAGAGGATGTGAAGAGAAGAATGGCAGAAAATCTTGTGGGACTAGACTCTACCTAAGAAGACTGTACCTAAGAAGTCCTGAGGGTCTGAACACTTACGTCAATGCGAGATTTTAGTTTTTCCTTTTCATTAAATTTGCAAAGTTTTAAACATTCTGTTTTCAGTTTCTGATTATGGAGTATTAAGAGCAGAATGATGAGGAAGAACTTTATTTTTTTATTTTAGCACAAGGCCGCAACATAACAAAATGTGAAAAAGTGAAAGATTTGAATACTTTCTGAATGTATTGTATAGATAGATAGATACAGTGCGAAAGTATTCGGCCTCCTGGAACTTTTCAAACTTTTGCCACATTTCAGGCTTCAAACAAAAAGATATAACATTTTAAATAAAATTTATTGGATCATTTAAACTTTTTTTGTAATAATAAAACTGAAAAGTTGGGCGTGCAAAATTATTCGGCCCATTTACTTTCAGTTCAGAAAACTCACTCCAGAAGTTCATTGAGGATCTCTGAATGATCCAATGTTGTCCTAAATGACTGATGAAGATAAATAGAATCCACCTGTGTGTAATCAAGTCTCCGTATAAATGCACCTGCTCTGTGATAGTCTCAGGGTTCTGTTTAAAGCACAGAGAGCATCATGAAGACCAAGGAACACACCAGGCAGGTCCGTGATACTGTTGTGGAGAAGTTTAAAGCTGGATTTGGATACCAAAAGATTTCCCAAGCTTTAAACATCCCAAGGAGCACTGTGCAAGCGATCATATTGAAATGGAAGGAGTATCAGACCACCAAGATCCGGCCATCCCTCTAAACTTTCATCTCAAACAAGGAGAAGACTGATCAGAGATGCAGCCAAGAGGCCCATGATCACTCTGGATGAACTGCAGAGATCTACAGCTGAGGTGGGAGAGTCTGACCATAGGACAACAATCAGTCCAACACTTCACAAATCTGGCCTTTATGGAAGAGTGGAAGAAGAAAGCCATTTCTCAAAGATATCCATAAAAAGTCTCCTTTACAGTTTGCCACAAGCCACCTGGGAGACACACCAAACATGTGGAAGAAGGTGCTCTGGTCAGATGAAACCAAAATCCAACTTTTTGGAAACAACGCAAAACGATATGTTTGGTGTAAAAGCAACACAGCTCATCACCCTGAACACACCATCTCCACTGTCAAACATGGTGGTGGCAGCATCAAGTTTGGGCCTGCTTTTCATCAGCAGGGACAGGGAAGATGGTTAAAATGGATGGGAAGATGGATGGAGCCAAATACAGGACCATTCTGGATGAAAACCTGATGGAGTCTGCAAAAGACCTGAGACTAGGACGGAGATTTATCTTCCAACAAGACAATGATCCCAAACATAAAGCAAAATCTACAATGGAATGGTTCAAAAATAAAGGTATCCAGGTCTTAGAATGGCCAAGTCAAAGTCCAGACCAGAATCCAATTGAGAATATGTGGAAAGAGCTGAAAACTGCTGTTCGCAAACGCTCTCCATCCAACCTCAAAGAGCTCGAGCTGTTTTGCAAGGAAGAATGGGCAAGAATTTCAGTCTCTAGATGTGCAAAACTGATAGAGACATACCCCAAGCGACTTGCAGCTGTAATCACAGCAAAAGGTGGCGCTACAAAGTATTAATGCAAGGGGGCCGAATAATTTTGCACGCCCCACTTTTCAGTTTTATTATTACAAAAAACGTTTAAATGATCCAATAAATTCAGTTCAACTTCACAACTGTGACCTACTTGTTGCTGTTTCTTCACCAAAAATGTAAAATGTTATATCTTTTTGTTTGAAGCCTGAAATGTGGCAAAAGGTTGAAAGGTTCCAGGGGGGCAAATACGTTCGCAAGGCAAGATAGATAGATAGATAGATAGATACATAATTGTATATTTTCTTATGGTATCTCTAATACCCAGTAGTGTAGGTAACACAGCTTTTCCTTATTGTACTAGTATAATAAGTCGCCTGAGGGGTGAGAGGGGAGGGCAGTGATGAATATGAGAGTGTGAGCTGTCACTCGCAGTAATTGCTGAGCTGCCTGTCTGTACACAGCCCTGGGGCCTGACAGTGGAGCTTACACCAGCAAAACAAAGGTAAATAATATCCGGCTTTACTATTTACTAGGCGCCGCGGCCATATGACTCCCAGCCTCCACTTCCTTAGCTCACGTCACCATATTAAACAGCGCGGTCAGTCTCATTCACATGTCGGTGTAAGCAATGAAATTCATCATAAGATGGTCAGTGACTCATCTGTGAAGATTTCTGTGAAGAATCTGTGTTTGATCCGTGTGTCCGTTTTTTTACTCTCCGTGTATCATCAGTGTTCCACAGAAACTGCACAGCTGAGAATGAATTTTCAGAGCATCTTCTATTAACTCTCCTTGAAACACTGATGGCGTCTGAATTGGGTCCATGTTTTTCACGGACCAATAAACTATAATGGTCGTGATGGCTCTGTAACCATGAACAAAATACAGCATGCGTCCGTGCTAAAACATGGATTTGTGAATAAAAGCATTCAATGAAATGGGTAGTGTGCTGTCCTTGAATCACTGCCGTGTGAATAAGACCTCACATAAATTACTACAATACAGCAGATTTATAGGGAACTGTCTTTGTTGCCCATAGCATCCAATCACAGCACAGCTTACTTTATCTACTGGGCACTTGAAAAATGAAAGCTGTGCTGTGATTGGTTACTATAGGCAACAAAGACAATTTTTCTTCCCTTCAGACACTTCCATAGATCTCCCCCATCTCCTGTACAAATGCAGTAACCTCAAGGATGAAGTAGATGGGGGAGATTGATGGACATGTCTGAAGGAAAATTGTCTTTATTGCTCATAGTAACCAATCACAGCACAGCATTGAGATGTAATACAAAGCAAATCCACTATGCAACGTATGGTGCTGTGCATGGTGTACCGCGAGACGGCCACCGCGTACACTGGAGCTTCACGGCTCCTTCAGACTGCTGATTGGCGGAGGTGCAGGAGTCAGACCGCCACCTTTTGGATACTGATGACCCATCCTGAGGACAGTAAAAATGCAAGTTGAGAACAGCACCAAAGTCTCCCACCCAACTTCAGGAATGCAAAAGGTGGTCTGCCGATGGATCTTCACCGGCCAGTGGGTATGAATGAAAAAGATGAATGTGATGTCAGCATCTCCCCTGAACGGTTCTGTTCTGCAGGTTATATGTATCTTGTAATGAGATAAACAGAACTGTTGTGGAGGAGATGCGGACATCACATTCAGCTTCTTCATCTATTGAACACACGGAAAACCCCTTTAAGTCCTTCGCTATTTCGGCACTGCATGGCACATCTTGGAGGGGAGCGGTAAAGGGCTTTGTTGGTTGTGGCACAGGTCACTATCGGACCCCTTGGTCTGTAGGGAGGTCCTGGGATGTGACTCTGTTATCACTATCGTCAACAATACCGGAAATCACAACACAAGTGTGAACAGAGGGTAACTATTACCTTGAAGGTCATGCAGAGTATATCTTTTAGGCCTCGTGCAGACATCTGTGGAGCACGGTCCGTGAAAACCCGGAGTGTGCTCCTGCTGAGTGCAGGAGCGCATGGCGTCATTGGTTGCTATGACGCCGTGCGCTTCGTGAAGCCCCCTCTGTACAATAATACACTGGTATACATTCATGTGCATGAGAGCTAAGTATGGATGTAGAAGCCACCTGAACGTAACCTTAAAAAAAATGAAAAAACACCACAATGAATCTTGAGATCTAAAGGATTGACATTTATCATGAAGCGCATCACCAGATCCATCATGATCCAGACTGATGAAGGAATCCATCGACAACCAGTGCAGAGAATAAAACGACTGTAAACCTGGAATAAATGGATTACAAACTGATAACAACCCAGCGCCCACTGATCTCAGTGATAAAAATACCCATAGTGAGGCTGATGTACTGACTGCATTCCAAGTCTGTATTCCTCAGTGTGAACTCAGCCTTCAACGCAGTAAAAATATCCAGAGGTTTCGACCTACTTTTGGTCATGTAGCTGCTCACATTTTCAATTGCCATCGCAGAGAATTTTAAGTTAAATAGCGGACAACCTTTATGACTGGAAAGTCCAAAATTATTAGAAGAATGATGTATTCTGAGTGAAGTTACATAAAAATAAAATTATGTACGCGGACGTCCTCGCAGTTACATGTAAGACAATGTGTAACGTAAGTTAACAGCTCCCTCTAGTGACCACTGCTGCAATTACTGTCTATTTGGGCATATGTATGAATATATACAGTAATGAGGCACTTCCCTATTCCAACTCAATTGGAGTCATTTTTTCTACGTTACACCCACAAACTTAAATGTATTTTATTGGGATTTTATGTGATAGAACAACACAAAGTAGCAAGTATGTGTGAAGTGAAAAGAGTGAAATTTGCTCACCTGAAATTTCCTTTTCCTCGAGTCCTTGGCAGCACCTAGGGTTGATTTATTCTACCTCTGCATAATGACAGAACATACATAAGCAGCATAGAAATAGTTAACAACAACAATTAACCACAGTATAAGACCCTGCCTCCGGCACTAAGATCTGGTGAATAAAAAAGCAACATGTACTGCCAAAAAGATTTATTAGGGGGGGAAGCAGGTGCTTCCACAGACTGGAGGAAAAGGAAATTTCAGGTGAGTAAATTTTCCTCTTCCTCATTGTCCTCGGCAGCACCCAGGGATTTAAGAAGCCAAAGAAGTAGGGAGGGTAGACAAAGAGATAGCTCTGTTGAAGACCTCAGTGCTGAAGGCCGAACACCCCTCTGTGACTTCCAGCCTATCATGATTCCTGAAGGTTTTTGCAGATGCCCACGAAGTAGCTTGACAGATAAATTGAAGAGGCACCTCTGCCAGTTCTGCCCATGAGGTGGCTGTAGATGTCGTATGTGCATGGATACCTTCTGGAACAGGTAAGTTTGCCGACTTGTAACATTCAGAAATAACATCTTTGGCTATTGATGATTTTCTGGCCATCTGGCCTTTCCGGACTCCAAAAAACTGAACAAATACATGCTCTCTTCACGTCCAAGCAGTATAATCTTTCCTCTTCTTCATTTTGAGGATTTGGAAAATATTGTGGCTGGATTACTTCCTGATTTATGTTATGATCAGAGTGGACCTTTGGGAGAAAGGTAAGAACAATTCTAATGGTTAGACAATTTGGTAACATCTTCAGGTATGCCTCTTCCATTGACTATGCTTGTAACTCTCCAAACCTTTTTACAGAGGAATCTGCAACTTAAAGAAAACTGTTTTCCAAGACAAAAATCTAAGATCTACTTGTTCCAAGGGTTCGAAAGGAGGAAGGGTTAACCTCTTCAGGACTAATGCTAGATCCCATTGGCCGAGGATGATGGACATTAGGTCTAAAGAGTTTTAGTCCTTTAAAAAAAATAAACAAGATAACGTGAATAAAGAGATACCATGCTGCAAGTAGTCACAGGTACTTGTCCCCGGCAGGACAGAATAAATTTTCACCGGAGCTTAGTGCCACAGGCAGGGTCATCATCCAAAATTCGCTTCGCCGAATGTTCGTTGAACTTTTCAAAAGATTCGTACCTCATACGAATCTATTCAGCGAACCTGCATACAAATCATATGTTATGTGTTGTTTTCCGAACATTCGCGCACTAATAACGAACATACAGTTGTTAAAGGTAAGCAACTTATGTGAACAGGTACGCATGAGCGTACAAATTGCGTACGAATGCTGAGCGTACTATTGTCTAGCAATTGCGTAATACACAGGCACGCACGACTGTAGGCCGTGGTGTGCACTCCTCAGAGGCAGAGCAAAGTTTTACAAATGGTATGCAGGCGATCCTCAGCATTTAACTCTGGAGAGCTTAAATATGGGACTTAGGTCTGAACTTTGACTGGGCCATTCTAACACATGAATATGCTTTGATCTAAACCTGTGGCCCTTGATACCATACAGTGCGGCCCCCAACCTTCTGGTGACAGACATGTAGATCACAAATTTATCTTAATTTTCGCCAGTTTTCTGATGCAAATGAAGACGGAAATCCACAGCAGCTCTGGGCTGTCGTAGATTCATGTTTAGGTGCATAGACTTCTGGAGGATGCACCTAATTTACTAGGAGGCGTGTGCCTCATAAATTAGGGGCATCCTCCAGCAGCGCAAGGTATATCAAGACCAGCGCAGAAAACAGCGATCTTGATAAATCTCCCCCATGTTGCCATACACAGTCCACATTACTCACTTCACTAAGCTGCCTCCCTGACATTAGGCAAAGGCGTATTCACAGGAACAAGTCCAATTCGTGGATGCAAATACTCAGACCTTATTTCTTCTACGCAATGAATCATAGAAGAACAGACAGAACATGGACGACATGGATTTCGCAGACACAGACTTCTATGGGTGTGTTTCATCTGCAAAACTGCCTCCATTGTTTTTCTGCTTACCACCGATCAAAATAAAGACGTGTGAACAGAAACATAAAAATCTACAGAGACGTGTGCCGTCTGTGGAGGACACCGACAGCACATTTCCATAATGAACCAGTGTGTGAACACACCCCAAGAATGCTCAGCGAGGTGCTTGTAGGAGAGGTATAGCATGTGTAGAAGGAGCCAACCTTTTTTCTTACCTAGTAGTAGAGCTACATCCATGGTACCAATGACACAAACTCAGAGCGGTTCTTCGTGGCACAGACTCGAGCCACTCCTTTAAGGCTACATTCACACCAGCATTTTCTTTTTCCGGTATTGAGTTCCGTCATAGGGGCTCAATACCGGAAAAAAAAAACGCTTCAGTTTTGCCCCCATTCATTGTCAATGGGGACAAAACTGAACTGAAGAGAATGAAATGCTCCTAAATGTATTCCGTTCAGTACACTTGCGTCTCCAAACCGGAGAGCAAACCGCAACATGCTGCGGTTTGCTTTCCGTCCTGGGGATTCGCACCAAGACGGTGTGACACAATAGAAAAAGGATACATCCTCCAATGACTTTCAATGGAGTTCATACAACCGGATCCGTTCATAACGGATGCACACGGTTATATTATCAGTAACAGAAGCGTTATTGCTGAACCCTGCCGGATCCAGTAATAATGCCAGTGTGAAAGGCTGTGTGTCTGTATTACATGTCACATCCCAGACATACCTATGTGCACTGTGTGTCTGTATTACATGTCACATCCCAGACATACCTGTGTGCACTGTGTGTCTGTATTACATGTCACATCCCAGACATACCTGTGTGCACTGTGTGTCTGTATTACATGTCACATCCCAGACATACCTGTGTGCACTGTGTGTCTATTACATGTCACATCTCAGATATACCTGTGTGCACTGTGTGTCTGTATTATATGTCCAAAGAAAAAACACTTTTATTCTGCTGGAAAACAGCTCCCAAGTGCCTGGTTGAAAGTGAAACTAAAAGCAGCTTTCTCTCCCGACTCGATTTCTAACAGCTATATCTTCTGATATACTGGATATAATGCTGTGATTTTGGTATAATTTTAAAGCAGGGTGCTTAGGCGTCGAGATGTGGGACATAGCTGAATTCAGGTCGTGTACATGAGTACCTGATTCTCACAGATTTAATTACCGCTGAGAGCTCATTATGTACCCAGCCAGCGGCAGAGATGGGGGCTTTGGCAGCCCCCTGGAGATCAGCCCACCGGGAAATTTTCCTGTAAGGTCTATGGCCAATATGCCCCTGCTGACTTATAGGATAGCTGCTTTACATCTGGTGGCATCAGAGGCGGAGCTTGTTAAGAGCTCATTTGCATCCCTTCTTCCCAGAATTCTAGAGGAGCACGTATGGCCTATAAATCTCTTGCCAATTAAGGCACTCTACCCTGGGAGCTATAGTTCCCCCCAAATCATAACTCCCATGGAAATTAATGAAGGGACTGGCCATATGTGCTGTAGGGGTTAAGGGATACGCTCATTTTAGGAGGTATGGGGCCTCCGTTCTCGTGATAGGTGGTGGTCCCAGTGATAGGACCCTTACCGATCCTATGGATAGGGGATAATGTCTAACAATCAGAGTACCCCTTTAAAGCTATTACAAAAGTAGATTAAAGACTATTTTACATAAGATTTCCAGCGTCTAGCCTGTCACGGCTGTGATTATACGTATGCAAAGACTGGACGTGTGCAATGACTGGCACAGAAAGTTCTCGCTGCTGGCCGGTAATAAAGGACCACATTATATAAACAGATCTGAATATCAGATTACTGAGACATTCGGTGACAATTCATTTTAAGAACCAAGAACTTTAAAAAAAAAAACAAAAAAAACCTCCAGAAACTTCTCATTACTTCTCCTTTCTTATCTTTGTAAAATAAGATGAGCCGAGTCATTTAACATTTCTACTAGACCTGCAGGTGCCTCAAGTGAGAGCGGAATAATTGAATCCAGCCATTAAACGTCTTGTAAGAAGTGGCGCAATCACGGGTATGATAATCACTCCGCTTTATTAGACAAGCAAACTATCCGGATATGGAGAGAGCAGTTACTGGACTGTACGATGTGAAAACCATTGTAATTCTCCATTAACGGCAGCAATAAAGCGTTAGAGGAATGGGAAAAGTTACCGGCGGAGAAAAAGAGTTTGAACTCTGCCGAATTACTGCCATTGCCGCACAAGAGCGGATGTGGAGATATTCAGAGCACTGGTCGGCTATGCAGATTTAAAGGAGACTTTCAGGACATCGATACTGATGTCCTAGCACCAGGATAGGTCATTGATATCAGATCGTTGGAGGTCCGACAACCGAAGTCCCCAATGATCAGCTCCGTACACCGTGTAGAGGCCGACGTACTGAAGTGAATGGGAGCTGAGCAGCAGTATGGCAGAATTACACAGTGCAATCAGCTTTCTTCTCCTGCTCCGTATCATTTCCAGGACCAGTGGCTGCCTGAAGAAGCAGGGGGTGCCAGAGCGTTACTGATCCAATATTAAGGGTAGGTCAAAAAATATCTGTAGTCCTAATAAAGGGGTTATCTGGGAATTTGATGCCAATATGAGATTGGTGGGGGGTCCGACTCCTGGAGACCATCGCCAATCAGCTCCTTAAGCCTCTTCCTAGGACAGTGATGTCATCAGTCACATGACCTGGGCACAGCCTAGTCTCATTCAAGTGAAAGGGGCTGAGGTGCAATACCAAGAACATCCGCTATACAGTGTACAGAGCTGCACCTGGTAAGCTGTGAAGAGACCGGAGCTCCAGTGAGCGCAGCGGCCTCCACCAGAAGCTGATCCGTGGGGGTTCCAGGAATTAGACTCCCGCCAATCTGATATTGAGGACTTAGGCTACTTTCACACTAGCGTTTTTAAATTCCGGTATTGAGTTCCGTCAAAGGGGCTCAATACCGGAAAAAAACGCTTCAGTTTTGTCCCCATTCATTGTCAATGGGGGCAAAACTGAACTGAAGACAACGGAATGCTCCTGAAAGCATTCCGTTCCGTCTTCAGACCGGAGAACAAACCGCAGCATGCTGCGGTTTGCTCTCCGGTCCAGGCATCCGCACCAAGACGGATCCGAAATGACCCCCAATGGAAGTCAATGGGGACGGATCCGTTTGGTGTGGACACACCAGTAATCCGGATCTGTCCTCCATTGATTTCCAATGGGGGGTCATTCCGGATCCGGCATACATACACACAGACTACATACAAACAAACATACAGACATACATACATACTCACATACTCCCGGGACGCCGGCAGCAGGTCTTCACGCGCCTCCTGCACGCTGCGATGACGTTTCCCCACTGCGCCCAGCAGAGGGCGCTGTTGGGGAATCGTCATCACTGCGCGCAAGAGGCGCGTGAAGACGTTCTGCCGGCGTCCCGGGAGTATGTGAGTATGTATGTATGTTTGTATGTATGTCTGTATGTTTGTTTGTATGTAGTCTGTGTGTTGTTTTAATGTGTGTCATGTGTGCGGCCGGAGCGCTGCTCCGGCTCCACACATGTATAGCGTTAGCACGGATCCGTCGGCACCCTTTAGGTGCCGGATCCGTGCTAACGCTAGTGTGAAAGTAGCCTTAGCCTGAGGATAGGTCATCAATATCAATTCTGGATAACCCCATTAAGTATGCCATATGCTTTTAACGAGCACACGGTGGGTTATATGTATGTTCCAGCATAAAGGACAATTCTCTAATACATGTCTATTACTGGAATTGCTCCATTAACAAGCAGGTGATTCCTCGGAAGATCAATGACTGAGAAGAAATTTAAAGCCAGTGAAGATTTCCCCAGATACTACAGTGGTACCTTATATGCCCCCAGTACTATCGCACTGATCGGGTCAATGTCTGACCCAAGCAAAAGTGTAAATTAAATGTCATCCATGTGCTGTCTGCATCTGTTCCACAAATTATAGAACACGTATCATTCTCCGTTTTCCAGATAACAGGCAGCTCTCAGCTCTCCTGAAATATTTGTTTTAGTAAATACAGATATTCTAGATCTATTTTCAGGCATTTTCCCCCAGAGCCCTGCTGTGCCGTTCTTCTGTTATTCCTCCTGGAAATGCAAGAATAAACTTACAAGTGGTTGATATTCCCATTGGCCACAGGGTGTGTCCTGGTCAGCACTGATGGGACCGTTTAAGATGAAGGAATGGTAATAATAGCTACTGTTAATGTATTCATTAAAGAGGTTTTCTGGGATTGTACTACTGATGACCTATCCTCAGGTCATCAGTATCTGATCGGTGGTGGTCCGACACCTGGGAACCCCGCCGATCAGCTGTGCTACCTTCTCCCCGCTCACCAAGCAGACTGCCATACACTGTATAGCAGCTGTGCTTGGTATCGTGCTCAGCCCCATTCACTTGAATGGGGCTGAGCTGCTCTTAGGCCAAGTGACCGATGAACGTGACATCACTGGCCTAGAAAGAGCTGAGAGAAGGTCGCGGTGCTCACGGAAGCGCCAGTGCCTTCTCAAACAGCTGATCGGTGGGGGTCCTGAGTGTCGGACCCCCACCAATCTGATAATGATGACCTATCCTGAGGATAGGTCATCGGTAGTAAAATCCCAGAAAACCCCTTTAATTTCCACAAGGAATAAAGTTCAGTAATAAATAAGGAAACTGGGAATATAGAAATAAGAGAGATAGCCGGGCACAGTGCTTGAGGTCTCAATCATTTTTTTTCGTGTGCTGTTTCTTCCTACAATGAATGCCAAAAAAAAAAAAAGACCTCCAAAAACCTCAAAAAGTTAAAAGATCTTCAGGCGTTTACTGGTTGTCAAAGAGAAGTATGTACAGAACATTACAGACAAAGATCAGAGGGTTATTTAATCTTGGCCAAAGCCGCTGCCCTCCTCTCCGTGTTCTGAAACAAAGCTCGGATCAGACTCTTCACTTCGTTGGTGGAGAACTCTGTAGCCAGGGGTCCTTTACCATCGGCCCACCTGCAGAGCAAAACAGGAGACAAAGTGAGGCAGAGAAACCCTGTGAGAAATAAGCCTGCCATTCATATCAGCAAATATCATCACAGCTCAGGGTCCCCATCTACAGCCCAGAGCGGAGAGTCTCTGCTGGTGACAATGCAGCTTCCTGATGTAACATCAGCTCAACGCCGTCGGCCTATGACTAAAGCTGGCCATACACGTCACATAGCCGAATGTTCCTCATTACTTCCCCGCTTCCCACCTATACAAGAACACTCGGCCTGGCTGAACGCACATGTGCCCTGTGTGTGGAGACGGACATAGGGAGATTACAGACATCCCTGTAGAACAAAGGACTGGGTACTTCGAAAACCAAGAGCCTGATCCTTCTTTTCTCCTGCATCTCCAGTCAGCAGAGTTAGGAAACCCCCAAATATTGGATGATCACCCCATCCCACCGAAACTGGCAGGTATAGGCTGCGTTCACATCACATTTTTGTCTTAAACGTATACTTTAAACGGACGGCATACGGTGGCATCTGTCACCATAGAGTTCCATTGTTATCTTATTTTTTACCACACTCAGGATGGCATACGGTGGAGTTTTTACCACACTCAAGGTGTAGTGTAGTAGCGCTTTTGTATGCTTTATTTATCGCAAAGAAATATGTTAAATGTAGGGCAGAATTGTGATGTGAACCCAGCCTTAGTCAACACTTATGTAATGTGCATGGCCAGCTTAAGTTTATCCAAATGAGTCCCCCTTTAAAGGCATTTAAAAAAAAAAATCAAAAAAAATCAAAAAACATTTGTCATGTCCTTAGGATATGCCATAAATGTCTGATAGGTCCCACTTCTGGCTCCCACTAAATTAAGACAAAACTGAATGGAAAAATGGCCGCACATGTCTGGTTCTCTTTGTCCTGGTCAAGGTGAATTACAGTAACAGCTGGGCCTCAGATTGGGGTTGACAGATCCCTGTTCTCCCAACAGATCCTCACCTCTCCTGACATGTCTGTTTTAATAGCTTCATGCATTCCCCATGTAATAACAGTTCTGGAGCATCTATTCTTATGTCTCTATGTTGTGCCATTCCTTTATTACTTCTACTACAAGTTATGAAGGAATTGCTAGCAGTCTGCAGTAAGGGAACAGAGGGGAGGTAAGAAGCTGGGGGTGTGTACCTGCACAGTTTGACTATCAGTGCTGCCATTTACAGACTGTGCAGGGACACACCCCCAACTGGTTACCTCCTCTCTGTACCCTTACTGCAGGCTGCTATTAAAACAGGCATGTCAGGAGTGCTACAGAACATCATGAATGTCTTTAGCAGGAAAAACACATATAAGGTTACGTCCACACGTCGCGGTCGCACCGCAGTGGCCTTTCATTATACTAATTAGGACCGCACTGTTTAGTTGATCTGCACTGTCTGTTAATGTTCGTGTGGCACCTGCAATACTACACAGCCATTAACAATACAGACCAACTAAACAGCGCCCTAATTAGTATAATTAGAGCCCGCTGAGGCTCAGAGGGCCACGCGGCACTAGTAGCTCAATCGCACCGTGTCAGAGTACCAGTAAAAGTGAAAAGCCAGAGTACCGGTCTCTGAAGTGCATCAAGCTAAGGGGTCCTCTTTCTTCCAGATCCATGACACTTCTGTTCACGGGTTGTATGTTATTTCAGTCCAGCTCCATGGCTTAAAGGGTTTCTGTCATCAGAATTTAGCCTACAAAACCGAGTGTCATTTGCAAATCGCAAATGACACCTGATGACAGAAAGCCTTTTTTTTTATAGAAAACTGTACGGTAGTTTTTGTTAAAATAGCGTTTTTATAATATGCTAATTAGGCCCCCTAGGTGCAGTAGGCGTGAACCCTGCACCTAGGAGCGGCCGTAATAACGCCCCTTACCCCTCCTCCCTTGCGTTGATTGACAGGGCCGGGCAGCCATCTCTTTCGTCTCCCGGCCCTGTATGATCGCGAAATCCCGTGCCTGCGCATTGATGAAGCTGGGACCCGGGCGGCCGCCGGCTCTCAACGCGTGTGCGCAGATTGCTTATCGCAATGCGCAGGCGCAGGATTTCGCGATCATACAGGGCCGGGAGACGAAAGAGATGGCTGCCCGGCCCTGTCAATCAACGCAAGGGAGGAGGGGTAAGGGGCGTTTTTATGGCCGCTCCTAGGTGCAGGGTTCACGCCTACTGCACCTAGGGGGCCTAATTAGCATATTATAAAAACGCTATTTTAACAAAAACTACCGTACAGTTTTCTATAAAAAAAAAAGGCTTTCTGTCATCAGGTGTCATTTGCGATTTGCAAATGACACTCGGTTTTGTAGGCTAAATTCTGATGACAGAAACCCTTTAAGCTGCACTAATACATACAACCTGTGAACAGGTGTGGCGCTGTTTCTAGAAGACAGAAGCCTTCTTTCTACTCCTGGACATACGAGAGGTGCCAAAAACCCACCGGTCAACTATCTCCTGTAGGTTTGCTTGCAGAATGATCATGAGCTCTTTGAATTTCATCCACTTCTGCACATAGATGGGCACCTCCTCCTGAAACTTCTTGTTTTTGCCTTCTTCAGGAAGAGGAGTGAAGACCAGGGGTCCTTCTTCGATCATTGTCCTGCACAGTGTATACAGTCGTTCTCCATCTTCTGTGGAAATGTCCTATCATAAATAAAGCCTAGTCAATAGACATCATTAGCTCTTAGATAGCTTCCCCCATAAACATGAAAGCCTGGATCTACTGAGCATGTGTGGAAGACCAGGATAAGCGGCTTATCTGGTGACACTGCTCTTCCAGGAGCAAAGGATCAGAGGGGTGTCTAAATCCTGGAAGCTGGAGATAATTAAGTGGAAGGATCGGGAGGGGTTTTAGTTCACAGTTTTTATACATTCAGTGTGACCTTCCATAAAAACAGTCCTGGGGTTTTAGGTCGCTCCCTGCAATATAGTAATGTAAGTCAGTAACTGCGTATAGTAATAACCCGTCTAACTGTATGTGAATTCACATCAGTGTTAAAGGGAACCTGTCATCTCCGAAACACCCCCTGAACTAGAGTAAGCAGTGTATAGTGTAAGTGATGCTGAATCCAAATATGTAAGTTTTATCTTCATACTCACTTCCATTCTGACGCTGTGCTCCCACAAACCGGCAGTAAAATGCACTCACAGGACTCTTCTTTGAGTCCTCTCCATTATGTGAGAGAGCACTGGAGTCCACTGAGTGCATTTACTGCTGGTTTGTGGGAGCACAGAGTTGGAATGGAAGCGAGTATGAAGATAAAAATTACATATTCGGATTCAGCATCACTTACACTATACACCGCTTACTCTAGTTCAGGGGGTGTTTCGGAGATGACAGGTTCCCTTTAAGGATTCTGTTATTTTCCGTTATAACGGAAATTAACAGAATCCGTAAGGCTTCCGTTTTGATCCTTCATTATACAAGTCTATGAGCAGCATAACAGATCCGTCCTGGTTTCCATTATGCAGAAGTCCAGTCCTGCATAACAGAAACCAGGACGGATCCGTTATGCTGCCCATAGACTTGTATTATGATGGAATGAAAACGGAAGCCTTTAAAAGGCATTCCATTTTGCTTTCCGTCATAATAGCAGTATATAGGCAGGCATAATGGACCCGTTATGCAGAACGGGGAAAAAAAAAGTCCTGTCGACAGGACTGAGTTTTCCGTCTTGCATAACAGGAACCAGACGGAACAGTTATGATTCCCATAGACTTCTATTATGACTGATCAAAACGAAATGCCTCTTAAAGAGGACCTTTCACCACTCCTGACACCCGTTTTAATATCTTCATGCATTCCCCATGTAATAACAATTCTGGAACATCTATTCTTATGTCTCTATGTTGTGCCATTCCTTTATTATTTGCACTAGAAGTTATGAATGAATTGCTAGCAGTCTGCAGTAAGGGTACAGAGGGGAGGTAACCAGTTGGGGGTGGTGTACCTGCACAGTCTGACAATGGCAGCACTGATTGGCTAGAGTCAGTCTGTGCAGGTACACCCCCCCAACTGGTTACCACCCCTCTATACCCTTCCTGCAGACTGCTAGCAATTCGTTCATAACTTCTGGTAGAAATAATAAAGGAATGGCACAACATACAGACATAAGAATAGATGTTCCAGAATTGCTATTACATGAGGAATGAATGAAGCTATTAAAAAAAGACATGTCAGAAGTGGTGAAAGGTCCTCTTTAAAGGTTTCCGTTTTGACTTCCGTCTTATGGATAACTTTATTTTCCGTAATAACCATGTCATGAAAAGTTATAGGTCTTGATTTACTGAGGCCGGGATTTCATACCCCAATATTAGTAATCAGGTTCACTTGCGTGGAATGTGCCAAATTTAGAGGATCACACCTCTTAAAAAAAATCGCCAATCCTAAACTGCGGCAGACTCGGAGATGGCACAAGTTTCAGCTATAATTTATGCCAATTTTACAGTGCAAACTAGTGAATATACAGCCCTGTTGTGGCCTGAACGCCTCAATGACCCAACCCCACACATACACTGGTGTGTGTAGCTTACAAAAGGGTTACTATTTTTGCGCCTTTTTGCTTCCCAAACTTACAAAAACTTTACATGTGCCATTGTAGACAAAAATGGGAGAACAGTGTATGACACATCGGGCCCATCATACACTATACTTTGTCCTGTAACCTCTCAGCATTTTTAAAGGGTTTTTCCAGATTCTAGATATTAATGACCTATCCTCAGGATGGGTAATCGATACCAGATTGGGGTGTGTCAGACTCCCAACACCCCCACATCAGCTGCAGAATGGAGTCAGATTTACAGCTGCAGTCCCCTGGAATGGCTGGTACACAACATCGCCTGCGTCAGGCTCCATTCTCTGTGTTAGTACCGATACCTGCTGCAAACAGCGGATCTGCGGCCGTGCGGTCTACAACCTGGAAAACTTTAAAGATCTTTGTTTGCTGTCACAGAATTAAAACATTATTTGCTTACAGCAGACTTACACCAGTCCATAGATTCTTAAAGGGGTTGTGAAGGATTAGAAAAACAGGACCGCCTTCTTCAAGAAACCGGGCCACAACTCTTCAAGGGTGAATAAAGCCGTAATACTGCACTATGGGCCAGATTTAGCTTTCAACGCCAATTGCACGCACCTGCGCAGAGTGTCTGGTTATCGTAGCCCCGCACACGCCACCACCCCATGATAAACCTCCCCCTATGCTTGAAATAAAGGGGCAATGTTTTTTTGTTTGAACTTCTGAAAAGTAATGCTCTGATGAGACAACTGCTTCAAAGAATTAAGCTGCTGCTGCAATTGCCTGTTAGTCTCGGGTCCAGATCTCGAAACCTCCAGCGACCGATTTAAAGTTGCAGGGAAGTAGTAGTATTACATGCTGGCCTTAGTATTGGGGCTCAGGCCCTAACGTGTGTGTTCCATTTTTTTTGCAGCCCCTATGCGGAACCATTCATTTCAATGGGGCCCCAAAAAAACGGAAATGACTCAGTGTGCATTCCGTATCCGTATGTCTGCATGTCCGTTACGCAAACAAATTAGAACATGTCCTATTCTTGTCTGACAAGCATTGTTACAATGGATCCGCAAAAAACGGATATAACACAGGCGTCAGACAGATGTCATCCATTTTTTTTTTTTTAGATCCGTATTCTGCGAACCGCAAAATACATATGGTCATGTGCATGAGCCCTTACAGTGCAGCTCTATGTCCTCACTCATATTGGTGGGGTCCCATCTAAGAAAAAGCGGTTTGCCAGCATCTTCATCACTGGATAACTTTTATGGAGGCCTCCACATCGTACATCACATGGGAACCTCTATGACTTCCATAAGCCCTAACAGGGGCCATGGATATGGGTTATCTTCCCAACCAACCATTTTAAAGGGTTTCTGTCATCAGAATTTAGCCTACAAAACCGAGTGTCATTTGCAAATCGCAAATGACACCTGATGACAGAAAGCCTTCTTTTATAGAAATCTGTACGGTAGTTTTTGTTAAAATAGCGTTTTTATAATATGCTAATTAGGCCCCCTAGGTGCAGTAGGCGTGAACCCTGCACCTAGGAGCGGCCGGAAAAACGCCCCTTACCCCTCCTCCCTTGCGTTGATTGACAGGGCCGGGCAGCCATCTCTTTCGTCTCCCGGCCCTGTATGATCGCGAAATCCAGCGTCTGTGCATTGCGATAAGCAATCCGCGCATGCACATTGATGAAGCCGGGACCCGGATGTCCGCCGGCTCTCAACGCGCGTGCGCAGATTGCTTATCGCAATGCGCAGGCGCGGGATTTCGCGATTGTACAGGGCCGGGAGACGAAAGAGATGGCTGCCCGGCCCTGTCAATCAACGCAAGGGAGGAGGGGTAAGGGGCGTTATTATGGCCGCTCCTAGGTGCAGGGTTCACGCCTACTGCACCTAGGGGGCCTAATTAGCATATTATAAAAACGCTATTTTAACAAAAACTACCGTACAGATTTCTATAAAAAAAAAAGGCTTTCTGTCATCAGGTGTCATTTGCGTTTTGCAAATGACACTCGGTTTTGTAGGCTAAATTCTGATGACAGAAACCCTTTAAGCTCTCTCTGATATGCACCCAGATTAGAAAGGCGTGATCGGCACACGCTAGAAGCCTCTGAGCTGAAAGATGTTCCCATTCACAGACAGCAAACACAGATATTGAAAATAGTGATGAATAGGAATACGCTTCATAAGCAATTCTATGTCACTGAAGGTAGCAGGTACAGCAGAGGGGTGCAGTATCTGGATAGTGATGTCTAGCATACAGTACCTCCAGTGCAGCGATTTTATTAATCATTTCCGTAATGGCGGTGTTTAGTAACGTCCCCATGGCTTTGCAGTAAATTCCTACGGGAAGCACGTCCTGCCACACTTTACCCAAGCGACTGAGTTGGTGAATAACCTGAAGAAAAAATAAATAAATCCTTAAAGAAGAACTCCCGCAAAAAATGTTATTCCATGTCCTGCTAGAAATGTACATGATGTAATCTGTAGTGAATGTCATTTTCTTACCAGTAGCTGAATGTTTGAGTTATATCATCCTGAAGTTTCTTATCTGTGTCATGTGACTAGGAATTAGACCCACCAACTCACACAGAGACTTATGTGTGGACAGGAAGTCTAATTCTCTATGCATTCCTATGGGAGCCTCACTTTCAGTCTCATAGGAATGAATAGAGCAGTTACTGGCTTCCTGTCCTGGGTCAGTTGGAGGTCAGGGAGTTGGTCACATGACCCAGCTACAATAAGAAGAGAGTGGAAACTCTCAATTTCAGCCTCTGATTAAAAAAAAATGACAATCACTACAGATTATATCATGTACCTTTCTAACAGGTCAGAGAATAAAAATTTTTGCGGGAGTTCTTTAAACTTAGCAGAACTATACCGGTCATACATATTATTGTACCAGACTACAGTATAATGATAGCAACATGTGGAGGTAGAAATTGCAGTAGAGACAAGGCTATCAAGAGCTGAGACTACAATTACATTAAAGAGGACCTCTAACCTTGCCCGACATGTCCGTTTTAGTATCTACTAAGTCCCCCATATAATAACAATACTGGAGCATCTATTCATGTCACCACTGCTTTATCATTCCTGATAGAATATATGAATGGATTGCTAACAACTTGCAATGGCGGCCCAGATGGGCGTTACCAGTTGGGAAGGGGTGTGTACCCGCACAATCTGACACTGGCAGCACTGATCGGGTAGTGTCAGACTGCTCAGGGACACCCCAACTGGTAACACAAATCTGGAACTTCATTGCCAACTGCTAGCAATTCATTCATAACTTCTAGCAGGAATAATAAAGGAATGGAACATCAGAGCCCTGAGAATAGATGTTCCAGGATTGTTATTACAAGGGGGATGAAAGCAAGTACTAAAACAGACATGTCCGGAGCAGTGATGGGTCCTCTTCAAAGGGTGTTCTGATCGTGGGGGGTTCAGCTGTGGGGATCCCCTGAAATCACATGTAATCTACAGGTGAACATGACAGCAAGGAACGGGAAAGGAAGCGCTAGATGGGTTTTCCAGGACTTAGATACTTACGACCCCTCCTTAGGGGCCGTTCAGACGGCCGTGTTGTTGCAGATCCGCAAAAACATGGATGCCGGCCGCTGTGTGTTCCGCAATTTGCAGAACACACATGGCCGACACCCCATACAAAATGCCTATTCTTGTCCACAATTGCGGACAAGAATAGGACATGTCCTATCTTTTTTCACGGAGCCGCGTTTAAATGAATGGGGCCGCATCTATTCTGCAAAATTGTGGAACAGATGTGGGCCCATTCACACAGTCGTGTGAACGGACCCTTAGGGTAGGTCATCAGTATCAACACCCTGCACCCAGCCGCTGTCACCGGAAAGTATACAACGTACAGGGCGGAGGCGGAAGGCTTCATCCACTGTGTAGTTTCCGCCGCTGAGCTCCTGCTCTGTTCTGCACGGCAGATTCATGCATCGCTTAGTGGATATGGTTATTTTACACCATGAGGCACATTCACTGAACGCACTGCCTCTCCCCTGCTTCACAGGTCTCACTCAAATTTCCATTGACTGGGCTCCAGCAATGTCTTGTTGTCCCGATATGTGATCACTGAGGTGGACACGTCACCACTATGGTCACAGGTGAAGATGACAGGGTAAATAGAGACTGGTGAGGGACCAGTGAAGAATGGGAGCAGCGGGGCACGGTATACATCGTCAGCCGATTTAACATCATATAAATATTCACGAGGGAGAAATACTCTGAACTACTATTAATGTTAGTGATGAGCGAAGCCAGCTTCGGATGCTACATCTGAAGTCGCTTCGCTCAAACCTTCGGATTAAGGCCTCATGCACACAGCTGTATGTATTTTACAGACAGATCCGCACAAAAAAAAGATGACGTCTGTGTGCATTCTGTATTTTGTGGAACGGAACAGCTGGCCCCTAATAGAACAGTCCGTAATGCGAACAATAAGGCTCCATTCAGACGTCCGTATTTGTGCACATCCTGGAAAACGGGTCAGTTTTTTGTGGATCCGTTGTTCCGCAAAAAACTCAGTTTTTCCAGCACATCCTTTACGTTTTTCAGGAAAAAACGGAAAGGATGCATCCATATGAAGGATGAATAACATCTGTACCTTTTATTTTTTTTCTACCCTCCTGGAACGGAATCCGCAAATGCGGATGACATGCGGATGCCTTTCTTGTGGATCCATAGACTTTCATTGTGCTACGGACCGCAAAATCGGGATAGAAGTAGGACAGGAGGATTTCTTTATGCGGGCAGTTGGAACGGACACACGGATGCGGACAGCACACGGCGTACTGTCCGCATTTTTTCAGGACCCATTGAAATGAATGGATCCGCATCCTATCCGCAAAATTGACCGAAATTACGGAAACGGATGCGGATACAAAATCAGGACGTGTGAATGGAGCCTAATAGGACATGTTCTATTTTTTTTGTGGAACGGAAATACGGAAATGGAATGCACACAGAGTAACTTTCTTTTTTTTTTTTTTTTTTGCGGACCCGTTGAAATGAATGGTTTTGCATACAGTCCGGAACAGACACTGAAAGAAAATACGTTTATGTGCATGAGCCCTAACGCTGTACGGGGATCTGTCTCTGAACAGCATTAACACGTACAGCCTCCAATGAGGCAAAGTCAGCTTTTGTGAAGTCGCGTGAGACTTCGTAGACACTTTGAAACTTGGAACCGAACTCGGCTTCAGTTCCAACTGGTATATTAATTTATTTGTTTTCTTATGATGCAATTAAAAAAAAGAAGTGCAGCTTCTGTACCTGCCGTATGGCTTTGTGCGCAGCTGTGTAGTTGTCTTCATCCTCCATGTTAATGAAGGAGCGTGCATTTGATAACCTGTCAAGGAGCTCCCCTTTCTGCAGCCGCATTTGTGCCAGAAAAGTCTCTGTGCCTGGTGAAACAATGGACACAACAGAAGGAAACGTCAGCACCGCAGGTGGTCTATGTAGTCCCCTTATGGGGTGATTTACATGTTTGTACTGTCATACCCTAAATACCATTTGTATAAATTTACATACACTTTGTTTAACCCCCTAACTGTTTTGCCCAAGTCCATCTCCAGCAGTGAGAAAAGTAGTTAACTGGAGGAGGGAGGGCTGCTTTAGATGCTGCTATCTCCTGAAGGGTAGCAGCTAGAAACATGCAACTGTTCTCATTTGAAAGCTGACAGCAACAGAGGAGAAATCACTGTTAGAAATCGGGATGCTGTGAATGCAGCTGACAGTGAAAGTAAAAACAGGTTCTATCTGCGATTATTCCCGACTCAATTTCTAACAGTGATTTCTCCTCTGTTGCTTGGACTTTAGCTGTCATTTTGGTCTTGTATGAAATCCGGGACTGTCAGCTTTCATACAAGACCAGTTGCATGTTTCTAACTGCTACCATTGAGGAGGTAGCAGCATCTAAAGCATCCCTCCACCCTCCAGTTAGCTACTTTTCCCACTGCCCGAGCTGGATTTGGGCAAAACAGTTAGGTGGTTAAAGAATTTCTGGAGTTATCCGTATCTGTGAGCAAACCCTGGCTCATGTATTAGTGAACGGTACTTGCAATAAACCGAATATGAACTGATGGACGATGTGCAAAACACACAGACATATCCACAGATCCCACGAATCTTCCTACCTAGTCGTCTAAATCCAGGCACCATGTCCACAAACGTGGCAGCTCCATCACTGAGCGGAGCAGGAAGGTGATACCGGAACTGGTGTCCGAGAGTGAGCAGGTGGTGGGCGATGTACATGCAGTTGTTGTGGTGGATGGCGGAGAGCTGTGGAAGTTTCTGTAGGTTCTCTCTGAAAAGGAAGAACACCACCGTCATCACCACTGGTATATATAGACAGGGTCACAGAATACATGAGGCGGAGAGCGGGCAAGTGAGAAGCAAAGTCCCTTGTCACATGAGCCATTCAACGTGGCCATCAAAGCTTCAGGTCCCCCAGACTGTTACCTGAATATAGAGATAAGTAAATTTACACACGTTCCAAATTATGGTATCCTATTTAATGAATTCAATAAAAATGAGAAGCCAATAAAAAAAAAAAAAAATCCTTCACTTGAAACATCAGATGTGAAACATCAGGGAAACATTTCTTCCCCTGAGCATCTTCTGACAAGGAGACACACAATCTACAGTCCTGTCACACTCTCAGTTAATCCAGGTTTTCCAGAGGTGAACAGATTTCGGAAGAAAGTGTATATAGGCTGCGCTGTACATCAGGCGCTCTTATTAATGTTTCCAATCAAAGCCAAGAGGGAAAAAAACCATGGGAACCACTAATCCCGGAGAAGCACCGCAGCGCACTTCACCATCAAAAGAACAGTTCATTAACTTCTCCTCCTGAAACTGAATTACCACGCTCAGTATTAGTGACCATGGTATCTAATCTGTAGTATTATGTGTATACAGCCAATTCACATCGTCTCCCATCAGTAAGAACAGCCCTGAAGATATACCCCAGCAGCAGACATAATACTTCTGTACGTTCAGGTCCAGGTAGTGCAGAGAACTTCTGCCCCAGGTTTGCATTATGCATTGAAAAGATAGAAGTTCACAGTGAATCAGAACAGAATGAGGACGCTATGGATCTGAAAACTTCAATAAAGCCAATATGTCGGCACTACCTTCTACTGCTCCAGAATGTCGGGTGGCGGGCATACACAGCGCTGTGTTCTGCTCAATCGAGGATCCGTGTTTCTGATAATAGTCTGCAGCGCTGTTCTTGCCATCAAAAACTCTGGCACCTCTCCTAATATAATGTAATTGGGTTGCGTCTTCTTCTGGGTCACCATTGTATAATCATAGGTTCAACATAATTTAGGCTAGTTTCACACCTGCGTGGGACTTCGGCAGGCTATTCCGGTGGGTGAACAGCCCGCCGGATCCGTGCTGCCGCAGATGCACGTGTGGGACCGAACTGCGCTCCGGCCCCTTTCACTGTAATGGGGTCGGGCCGCGGATCCGGCCGCAGCACGGCAACCCCTGCTGAGAGGCACCGGAACAAAAATACAACATGTATATTACAGTGAATGGGGCTGCAGCGCAGTTCCAGCCCCACACGTGCACCTGCGGCAGCACGGATCCGGCGGGCTGTTCACCCACCGGAACTGCCTGACGGAGCCCCGCGCTGCAGGTGTGAAAGGGGCCTGAACTATTATACTGTGACAGATTACAAAGGCTACATGCACACGACAGTGTAAAAAAGCGTCCGTTAAAGATTTTTAACTGACGTTTTTTTCACTGATGCCTTTCTGAGAAACAGACGTTGAAAAATGGACCCATTGAATTGTATGGGGGCAGTCGGTCAGTGAAAAACGGACAAGATAGAACATGTTCTATTTTTTTGACGTCCATTTTTCACTGACATAAAAAAAAAAACGCCATGTGAATAACCCCATAGACTACCACTGGTCTTAAAACAGACGTGTGATGGCCGTTAAAGGTCCATCACGTGTCCATTTATCACCGTCGTGTGCCTGTACCTTATATTATTTAAGAAAAGATGATTGACCTCAGGGAGATCAACCATCATCACCACAGAGACACCATCACGTGTCTCAACGTTGGTGAAACTAAAACAAAGCTCCCTGGGAAAAGCAATATGCTAATAAAAGAAGACCCCAGAGCCACCATCACGTGTCTCAACGAAAGTCAAACTAGCCAGGCCTTTCACCGAGAAGGAACAACCAAGGAAGGGCAGTCCCCAAAAGAAGACCACACTGATGAGGGGCAAATACCCCGAAACAGCTGTCTGTGGATGGATACCATGTCTTGGCATAGGTGGTCTTCTTTTGGAGACTGCCCTTCCCTTGGTTGTTCCTTCCCGGTGAAAGGCCTGGCTAGTTTGACTTTCGTTGAGACACGTGATGGTGGCTCTGGGGTCTTCTTTTATTAGCGTGTACCTTATATTAAGTGTGCAGATCTTCAAGGTGATTGTGGGGAAGGAAATGTTCCTTCCTGGCAATCGCCTGCTCTCTAGCAGAGGAGACTGTTATTACATGCAGCAATCTCTTCATCGGTATGGCAAGGAATGATCGCTAATGCCATCGCTCGTCCCCATACTGAATCACTGATTACACAGCACAATCTGCTGCTGGCAAACAATGATTTTTAAAACCTGCTGAAAGATTCCAACTGCCCAATGAATATGAGTTTGCTCGTTCATTGGGTAATCAGTGGCAGTATTACACTGCCAGATGACTAATGAGTGTTTATACGAACGCTTGTTAGTGATGATCTGAACAATTATCTACCCATGTAATTTAATGCAGACTAATAATGCACAAAATGTATCACAGTGGCTGATGCTGGATGATAGACCTAGAATCTGTAGTTTAAAGGGGTTGTCTCACTTTATTATGTGGCATTTATCATGAAGAGAAAGTTAAAGAAGAACTCCCGCAAATTTTTTGTATCATCTCACCTGTTAGGCTACTTTCACACTAGCGGTTTTTAATTACGGTATTGAGTTCCGTCATAGGGGCTCAATACCGGAAAAAAACGCTTCAGTTTTGTCCCCATTCATTGTCAATGGGGACAAAACTGAACTAAAGACAACGGAGGCTCCTGAAAGCATTCCGTTCCGTCTTCAGACCGGAGAACAAACCGCAGCATGCTGCGGTTTTCTCTCCGGTCCAGGCATCCGCACCAAGACAGATCTGGAATGACCCCCAATGCAAGTAAATGGGGACAGATCCGTTTGGTGTGACACACCAGTAATCCGGATCTGTCCTCCATTGACTTGCAATGGGGGGGGGGTCATTCCGGATCCGGCTACAAAGATAGATACATACACACATACATACTCACATACTCCAGGGACGCCGGCAGCATGTCTTCACACGCCTCCTGCGCGCAGCTATGACGTTTCCCCACTGCGCCCAGCAAGTGCTGCCGGCGTCCCGGGCTGGAGTATGTAAGTATGTATATGTTTGTGTGTGTATGTCTTGTATGTATTGCTGTCCCAATGTCTGTCAACATGTGTGGGGCCGGAGCGCTGCTCCGGCTCCACACATATATCAGCGTTAGCACGGATCCGTTGGCACCCTTTAGATGCCGGATCCGTGCTAACGCTAGTGTGAAAGAGGCCTTAGAAAGGTGCATGATATAATCTGTAGTGAATGTGTGAAATCTTCTCATCAGTGACTGTATCTGTGAGCTATCCCCTCTCTTCCAATTGTAGCTGTGTCATGTGACCAACTCCCTGACCTCCAACTGACCCAGGACAGGAAGCCAGTTACTTCTCTATTTATTCCTATGAGACTCAGCGTGAGGCTCCCATAGGAATACATAGAGAAATAAGACTTCCTGTCCACACATAAGATGCTGTGTGAGTTGGTGAGTCTGATTGCTGGTCACATGACACAGATGAGAAGCATCAGGGAGATATAACTCACAAATACAACCACTGGTAAGAAAATGACATTCACTACAGATTACATCATGTACCTTTCTAGCAGGTCAATGAAAAATAATTTTTGCGGGAGTTCTTCTTTGATACAAGACGCTTACTAATGTATTGTTATTCTCCATATTTCTTCCTTTGCTGGCTGGATTCATTTTTCCACCACATTATACACTGCTCGTTTCCATGGTTACAGACCACCCTGCAATCCATCAGTGGTGGTCGTGCGTGTACAATATAGGAAAAAGCACCAGCCCATGTGTGCACCCACTGTCCCAGCCACCAGAGAGGCTGACGCTTTCTCTATAGTGTGCAATGTCAGTTGGCTTACTTGGTGTCAGAATTTGCTGCAATTTTAGGACAAATTGTCGCATTTTAAACGCTCTGCCCCTCTTTCCAAACCATTGTGCCCCCTTGTCAGAAGAAGACTACAAAAAGTTTCCTAAAGGATTTGATAAAGTGGTGCACAGCATGCAGGCTTTCCCAGAGCAGTAAATCCCCCCACTATCTGCAGACGGCCACATGAGCTCAGCACCCGAGCGCACCATTCATACAGCATGAGGATTTATGAAGACGCTGAGGAAACTCACTTGTGATACGTTGGGACAACATCATAGAACAGATGGAAAATGTTTCTGACAGTGTAGAAGAGCTGGATGGCGCTGAAAAGAAGGGGAAGCAGCGGTCAACAGCATAATACCACATACAAAAAAATAAAGCGAATCAAGAACTATAACCTAATCTACAAAGCTGAAGAAGTGCCGTCCTCCTGGATCTGTGAAGGACCTTTTCATTGTGAATTCTGTCAGACCGTATCGGGTGGAAGCACAATGTGACCTTGTATAAAGAAGAATATCAGATCCGCGAGGGTCCGACTCCTGGCACCCAACTGATCAGCTGTGGGAAGGGGCTGCCGCACTCAGGCACCCAGGGACGGACTGGGAACTTAAAGTGGCCCTGGAAAAAAATACGAAAATTGACCCTATTTTGTACTTGGGTGCAAATTGATGGAAGGTAGGGCCAGCAATACCATATTGTGGCACATTATACCACCCCAACAGAGCCAAATACCACAGTCCATCACAACATACATCCCCAAAAACTTCTACTGGCCGGTCATGAGGAGGGACCAGGCAGCCCCCTGGGCATCGACCCACTGGGAAATCTCCCTGTATGGTCTTTGGCCAATCCACCTCCTCTGCAGGCACCCCAGTGATATCACATCAATCAGCAACATGGCCTATCAAGTGAATGGGACTGAGCTGCAATACCCATGTACAGCCGCTCTACACCATACGGCACAGTGCTCGGTATACAATGAGGAGGCCTCATCTGGGCACTGTGACTCAGACAGCAGACACGCAGCGGTGCTGGGAGTCGATCTTGAACTGATCAGATACTGATGACCCATCTGTAAAGCTGGGCTCACACGTCAGCCGTTTCTCCTACACGACTTCAGAACAGTAGCTCTGTACTGTACATCAATCTTAAAGGGGTATTTCCATAATAGACAATTGCTAGAATATGCCCCAACTGTCTGATAGGTGCGAGTCCCCTATATCAAGAACGGAGCTGGGAGCGCTTTGCCTGGAGGACCCTGGATTTGATGGAGTCTGGTCACCACCAGGCGCAGCTCCCCGAGGTCCCATAGAAATGAATAGGAGCACACCGAGGATGCACGGCCACCGCTCCCATTCATTTCTATGGAGCCAACGGAAATAGCCGAGCCAGTGCTCAGCTATTTTCGGCAGCCCCATAGAAATAAATGGAGGGCGGCTGTGCATGCGCAGTGCACCTCCGTTCCTTTCCCCTGCTCCGTTCTCGATACAGGTGCGGATCCCGCCTCCTCCTAGTGATATGCCCCCATTGTCTAAGATGGGAATAACCCTTTAAGAGGTTTTTACCAAGATTAAAACTCATCAACTAGCCACAGGACCACTGTTCTCATGATTGGTGGAGGTCCCAGCACTAGGACCCCCACGGGTCAGACACTTATCACCATTTTAATCTACAGACAACCCCAACTCACCAGGGCTTATTACTGGTTGTAGCTTCTGAGAGGGTCTGGTAGGCAAGTTCCATCAGCTTCTCCACAGACTCGCTGATCCGGCAGGTGGGCAGCGAGAACGTGTGCTGGCTCAACTTGGCTTCATTCTCCAAACCTGGGGCTTCATGTGATGGACTCTTCTGCGGCTTTACCTTCTCTCCCCCGGGGCTCTGCAGTTTCGGCACGGTCACTTTAGAGTCAGGTGTGATCTATGAACAGAGCAAAAAGCATGTGGTCCAGTAGAAGGCTGGATTTACAGGAGGACATCCCCACTCCCCCAATAATGGATGCTGATCTGATGTCTGTATTCACATTGTGCAGGCCGCATACTGTAGTTATTGAGACTGTCGGAGATTGGTTACTCGCCACTATGTTGCAGATCAAATAATTTTTTTTCTGGCATTTTACTAATTTAATTAAATTCTTTAAATGCTGGAGCCAAATGATACATAAGAGTCTGTAATGCCGGGTTCACATCACCATCTGACGCACAGTCCAACAATGCCAGCACTGATTGGATAGAGTCAGACTGTGCAGGAACACACCCCCAACTGGTCACCACCCCTCTGTACCCTTACTGCAGACTGCTAGTAATTCATTCATAACTTCTAGTAGAAATAATAAAGGAATGGCACAACATAGAGACATAAGAATAGATGCTCCAGAATTGTTATTACATGGGGAATGCATGAAGCGATTAAAACAGACATGTCAGGAGAGGTGAAAGGTCCTCTTTAAGGCTTATTTCCCACAAGAGACACAGACTGTCAGTATCAGTTCAGGGGAAAATGGATAGTCTTGCATGCAAGTTCAATCAGTCTTTTTTGTGATTGCGTTTAGTGTGTGCATTTTTTCCGTCCGGATTGTATGTGTTTTTTTACACACATGAAGAATTAGGCCCCATTCAGACGACCGTTTGCCCAGAGGACGGGAGTGCACGGTGTCATTGGTTCTATGATCCGTGCGCTTCCTGAGGCCGTCGCCGTACAGTGAAACACTGTGCCTCATTTCCACTGTACGGCAGGGGCCTCAGGAAGTGCACAGCGTCATAGCAACCAATGACGCCGTGCGCTCCCGTCCTCTGGGGCAACACGGTCGTCTGAATGGGGCCTAACAATCTACATTTCCTAGCTACCATCATTGAAAAAAAGCATTGTATCCGGATTTCTTCAGTTTTGAAAAATGCACAATATAGAACAAGCTGCAATTTTTCTTGTAAGCAGAGATGATGCGTGAAAAACCAGGCTCATGTGCACAGACCCCTGAAGTGAGTGGGTCGGGGTTCAGTCCGGATGTTATGCGTTTGCTACATGCACCGTATCCGGACGGAAAACTCGCTGGTGTGAAAAACCCTAATGGGAATCCGTCCGCTACCTCTACTATATGTAAGTAACTACAGTGCAATGTACATCCATCTACATAACATTTCATCCACATCCGTTAGCTTTATCAAACTCCACAAAATGCACTTTATTCAATATGCAAATGAGATCCAAAGTGCCAAGCAGGGCATCACCAACAGCTTCAAGAGCCCAGGACTGCCTCCTCCAAGTGCCCAAATACACCTCTCACAAGAGTCCAAGACCGCCCCTTCATCTCTGGCATTACCTACACTTGCCTTTTCCAATCAAGGCATCTTCTTAGATGTCACTTTTTCCCCGTCAACTCCGACAGTGACGTCAGCCTGTGTTTCACTGATAATTTGCACAGGCGTAGACAGTGAATCTGCCGGACCCTGACTCACTGTAGGCATAGCGCATGTGCCGCTCCTCTGAAGCCGCTAGCGGAGCTGAAAGCAAATAATGACGTCTTAGAAGAGTGGCGCAGTGGAAAGTGCAAAGGGAGGTATAATGCTGGAGATGAAGAGGCGTTCTCAGGCTCTTGAAACCGGTGGCGACGCACTGCTGGGCACTTTGTATTTTATTTGGCATGCAAATGAGGTCCAATTTTCTTCAGTTTGGAAGTAGAGGCAAAGCTAACAAAAAAATGCCTGAAACGAATGTTAGATGGATGTACATACAATGATGTAGAAGTAGCTGACAGACTCCCTGTATTCTGTACAGATCGTTTTCTCATACAGAGAAATCTTGATTTTGCCATCTTTCTGCTCCAGCATTTAACCTCTGCCATATGGACAATGCGCTGAGGGCTCAGGATCTCTTACCTTCACAGTGTTATGTATCTCTGAGGTCATCAGGTTCCTAGCAGTAACAATCACATCCTGGCATTTCTTACTGGGCAAAGTGGGAGTTGACATTTCGGGCATATTTAAGAAGCTCGGTGGCATCACCCTTCAGATATTTCATCCTTTAAGGTCATTTTCAAATTGTTCAGTTGCTTTTATAACCTGAATGTAAAAAGCACATAGCATCTAAATACACCAATTAGCTATATAGCATTACAATGGCATATTTCTGCCAAATATAGAACTTTTTTTTTTAGTAGATTGTACTTCTGGGAAGATCAACTGGTTTCTAAAAATGCAAAAAAAATAATAATAAAGAAATAAAATAAAAAATAAGAACAAAACAATAAAAAAAAAATTACATATACACACACACACACACACACATACAGTGCCTTGCAAAAGTATTCAGCCCCCTGGAACTTTTCAACCTTTTGCCACCATTTCAGGCTCAAACAAAAAGATAGGAATCATTAATAATTTTGGTGAAGAATCAACAACAAGTGGTCACAGATTGTGAGGTGGAAAGAAATTTATTGGATCATTTAAACTTTTTTGTAATAATAACCTGAAAAGTGGTGGCGTGCAAAAATTATTGGCCCATTTACTTTCCAGTTTCAGAAACTCACTTCAGAAGGTTCATTGAGGATGCTCTGAATGATCCAAGTGTTGTCCTAAATGAATCGATGAGATAAATAGAATCCATGTGGTAAATCCAAGTGCTCGCGATATAATGGAGCCTGGCTGTGTAGATAGTCTCAGGGGTTCTGCCGATCATGAAGACCAAGGACACAGCCAGGACACGGTCCGTGGATACTGTTGTGGAGAAGTTTAAAGCCGGATTGATACAAAAGATTTCCCAAGCTTTAAACATCCCAAGGAGCACTGTGCAAGCGATCATATTGAAATGGAAGGATATCAGACCACTGCAAATCTACCAAGACCGGCCGTCCCTCTAAACCTTTCATCTCAAACAAGGAGAAGACTGATCAGAGATGGCAGCCAAGAGGCCCATGATCACTCTGGATGAAACTGCAGAGATCTACAGCTTGAGGTGGGAGAGTCTGTCCATAGGACAACAATCAGTCCAACACTTCACAAATCTGGCCTTTATGGAAGAGTGGCAAGAAGAAGCCATTTCTCAAAGATATCCATAAAAAGTCTGGTTTACAGTTTGCCACAAGCCACCTGGGAGACACCCAAACATGTGGAAGAAGGTGCTCTGGTCAGATGAAACCAAAATCCACTTTTTGGAAACAATGCAAAACGATATGTTTGGCGTAAAAAGCAACACAGCTCATCACCCTGAACACACCATCCCCACTGGTCAAACATGGTGGTGGCAGCATCAGGTTTGGGCCTGCTTTTCAATCAGCAGGGACAGGGAAGATGGTTAAAATTGATGGGAAGATGGATGGAGCCAAATACAGGACCATTCTGGATGAAACCTGTTGGAGTCTGCAAAAGACTGAGACTAGGACGGAGATTTATCTTCCAACAAGACAATGATCCCAAACATAAAGCAAAATCTACAATGGAATGGTTCAAAAATAAACGTATACCAGGTCTTAAGAATGGCAAGTCAAGTCCAGACTGAAATCCAATGGAGAATATGTGAGAAAGAAGCTGAAACTGCTGTTCCAAACGCTCTCCCATCCAACCTCAAAGGAGCTCCAGATCTGTTATTGCAAGGAAAGAATGGGCAAGGAATATTTTCAGTCTCTAGTTGTGCAAAACTGATAGAGAATACCCCAAGCGACTTGGCAGCTGTAATCGCAGCAAAAGGTGGCGCAAACAAGTATTAATGAAAGGGGGCGAATAATTTTGCACGCCCCACTTTTCAGTTTTATTATTACAAAAAAAAGTTTAATGATCCAATAAATTTCATTCCACTTTACATGTGACCACTTGTTGTTGATTCTTCACACAAAAATTAAATGTTATATCTTTTTGTTTGAAGCTGAAATGTGGCAAAAGGTTGAAAAGTTCCAGGGCCGAATACTTTCGCAAGGCACTGTACATAGCTATATATGTACACACACACCCCTCACAGCAGGGCAACCAGATGATGCAACCATATAACTCTACAGTTGGGGCTGTGAGATCTGGATGTATACCAGCCAAAGATATGCCAAAATGGCACCTGCCGCCATACATTTTTTATAAAAAAAAAATAATAATGCTCCTATGTCTAACTGACCATACATCAACTATATCCTCTGACGCTCGGATCCTCATATACACAGGCGGCATGATTTTGGAATGTACAGGTCTAACAAAGATCAGCACACTAGAAGCAACTTTCCTCGCTAGCGCCAGACACATTAGGGGGAGATTTATCAACTGGTGTACAGTAGAACTGGCTTAGTTGCCACAGCAACCAATCAGATTCCTCCTTTCATTTTTCACAGCTCCATTGGAAAATAAAAGGTGGAATCTGATTGGTTGCTAGGGTGACTAAGCCACTCTACTTTA
>ONZH01016906.1:0-43990 GCA_900303285.1 Rhinella marina | reverse complement strand
TGAACTGTGACACACAGAAAGGTTACACAAAGCTGAGTAAAATGGATTTGTATCACTGAGCTAAAACAACTGAAACAAATTATTATTTTTTTTTATATTTTCTTTTTTTGGGAACGTAACGTTGCAAGGAACTATGGTAGGACTGGACTGACACACCTGTTAACGATGGCTATTTAGTCTGCGACCCAGAGAAATGTCGCACAGAGAGTTTTCTGGATCAAGCGGTAGATGATATTGGTAGCAAATGACTTGGTTGTATTGTGTGACGTACAGAAAGTGTCACCTGGACAGTATATACGGATGGGAGCGAATGTGCTGAACTGTGACACACAGAAAGGTTACACGCAGCTGAGTAAAATGGATTTGTATCACTGAGCTAAAAACAACTGAAAAAATTATTTTTTTTTTTTTATATTTTTTATTTGTTTTTTTTGGGAACGTGACGTGCAGGAACTATGGTAGAACTGACTGACACCCTGTTAACGGTGGCTATTTAGTCTGCGACCCAGAGAAATGTCGCACAGAGAATTTTCTGGATCAAGCGGTAGATGATATTGGTAGCAAATGACTTGGTTGTATTGTGTGACGTACAGAAAGTGTCACCTGGACAGTATATACGGATGGGAGCGAATGTGCTGAACTGTGACACACAGAAAGGTTACACGCAGCTGAGTAAAATGGATTTGTATCACTGAGCTAAAACAACTGAAAAAATTATTATTTTGTTTTTTTTATATTTTGTTTTTTTGGGAACGTGACGTGCAGGAACTATGGTAGAACTGACTGACACCCTGTTAACGGTGGCTATTTAGTCTGCGACCCAGACAAATGTCGCACAGAGAATTTTCTGGATCAAGCTGTAGATGATATTGGTAGCAAATGACTTGGTTGTATTGTGTGACGTACAGAAAGTGTCACCTGGACAGTATATACGGATGGGAGCGAATGTGCTGAACTGTGACACACAGAAAGGTTACACGCAGCTGAGTAAAATGGATTTGTATCACTGAGCTAAAACAACTGAAAAAATTATTATTTTTTTTTATATTTTTTTTTTTTGGGAACGTGACGTGCAGGAACTATGGTAGAACTGACTGACACCCTGTTAACGGTGGCTATTTAGTCTGCGACCCAGACAAATGTCGCACAGAGAGTTTTCTGGATCAAGCTGTAGATGATATTGGTAGCAAATGACTTGGTTGTATTCTGTGACGTACAGAAAGTGTCACCTGGACAGTATATATGGATTGGGAGTGAGTCAGTGCTGAACTGTGACACACAGAATGGTTCCACAGTGCTGTGTGCAATGGATTTGTATCACTGAGATAGAACAATAAAAAAAAAAACAGGGTTAGATATGGCGATAGCTGCACTACTAGTGCCAGCCAGCCAAGTGACAAAAAAAAAAAATAAAATGTCTTCTAGCCCTTAGAAGGGCTGTTGGGTTCTTTGTGGGTGATTCCTGCCTAACAGACAACTAAATGCAGGCCCTAACACTGTCCCTGAAAGGCAGCAGCTCTATCCCTAACGACATCCAGACGGCATCTGAGCCGAGAGCACCGCGGCCAGTCGGTAGTATATTCCAGGGTCACCTGATCAGGCCAGCCAACCCCTGCTATCGACATGTAAGGGCCCCACGTGATGCTGGGTGTACTGTAGAGTCTCCTGGCTTGTGATTGGCTGTGTTTTTAGGCGCCAAAAAAGCACGATGCGGAAGTTGCCATTTCCTCGAGCATGGCGAGATACTCGTCAGAGCAGCGAGCACTTACGAGTACCCTAATACTCGAACGAGCACCAAGCTCGGACGAGTATGCTCGCTCATCTCTAGTTGTCTCACTTCCAACATTGGTGGCATATTGCTAGGATATGAGCAGGTTCCATCTCTGGGAGGAGCACTTATCCCTAGAACGGAAAGTCCAAAGTAAAGGAGAGCGCACTGTGCATGTACCTCTACTCTCCATTTCTATGGGAGCCCTGACTTGGCTATTTCCGGCAGTTCCGTGGAAGTGAGTGGAGCAGCGAACTGTATATTTATTTCTATAGGACTTCCGAAAATAACTTGGCTCGCCGTTCAGCTATTTTCGACACACCAATAGAAATGGAGCCCGCCACATATACATGGCCGCCACACAGTATGCTCTTCTTTACTTTGGGCTCCCTGTTATACTGATAGATGTGGGTCCTAGAGTTGAAGTGTTATGTGACTGTTACAATGTGTATTCTGACACCCAGTCTCTTTGTCAGGTCTACCCAGAGAGTAAAGTTCAAAATAATATTGGTAAACTGGGTAATCCTTTAAGAAATATAAAACATAACTTTTACTTCGTATTTCAGATAATTAAAAAAAGGAGATGGAAATGTGCTCAAAAACATATGATGAAGGGTCAGATTAGCTACTGTTTGGTGGGGCTGAGGTCAAATGAAGCTCACAAATCTCAGTGGTGATGTGAGCTCCACAATGCAGCAAAGTAACAGGTACGCTATCCCTAATAGACCCTGGTCTGTGGATGGGAAATACCTCAATGGCTGCATTTGGAGCACCCGCCCTGAAAAGAGCGACCCCCAGCCTCTGGAACCTCTGACCTATGTAATTCACCCTAACATACACTAACCCCTAATGGCCCCAACGTATTTCACCGGTCATCCAGCTCACCAGGGAGCAGCGTTGTGGGTCAGTACATTATTGAGTGGCAGTTGCAAGCAAACTCTGTCTGCCACTTCCTTTAACACACCTAGCTCCGCCCACACAGGGGTTTGTCGGCACAATCAACCAGTGACATGCAGAGGAAGGAGACAGGCCAGGTCAGCTCAGTTAGCCTCTCTCTCTGCCCGCTCTGATGCGGTCGAAGCGTCACGGGGGCGGGGAGGTAACCATGGGTAACCATTTGTGATAAGTCACAAAGCCTTTCATCGCAGGTGAAAGGTCCTCTTAAAGAGGGGCCACCGAACTTTCAAGACAAGGAGCAGGATTTAATGAAAATTTTAAATGGAATTTCCTAATTAGGCGAGGACCATGAACGTTCTGAGCCGGCACCCATGTTCTCTACTCAGGTCCATACCCCTTCTAATGGATTAAAGCGCGTCTGTCACCTAATCTCAGCGTTTTAGACCGCTCAGATTAGGTTATAGACTTTCATCGCAGATGAAAGGTCCTCTTTAAGAGGGACCACCAGACTCTTAAGAAGAGGAGCAGGCTTTAATGGAAATTTTAAATGGAATTTCATAATTAGTTGAGGAGCATGACTGTCCTGAGCCGGCACCCATGTTCTCTCCTCAGGGCCATACCCCTTCCAATGGATTAAAGGGAGTTTGTCACCCAGGTTATAGACTCTTTGACCCTCATTACAATGGTACCTTCCTTTTCTGTGTCCCTTGTCAAGATCATGAAAAAGACACTTTTCAAACTTATGCAAATGAGCTTCTGCAAGTGCCCAGGGGCGGCGTTACTGCCGCAAGTGCCCAGGTGCCTTGGCAATGTGCCCAGAAAAACACACCTCTTTTAGCCCTCTTGCCTGCCCGTGTTTCCTATTATTATCTACTCCTCTGCCTCCAGCCAGTGGAAGTCATGAGTGGCACAACAGAACGGTGGACTGGCAAGTCTCACCACAGCTGTCCTTAGTTGGCCGGCGCTAGGGATGAGCGAATCGACTTTGGATGAAATATTCTAAGTCGATTTGCAAGAAATTTTGTTCTAATACTGTACGCAGTGGGAGCTCCGTACAGTATTAGAATGTATTGGCTTCGATGAGCCGAAGTTATTAGTTTGCGAAGTCTCGCGAAGTACCACTTGGAACGGAACCCGGGTTCTGGAAATGTTTTTTTACAGTAAAAATCAATTTCTGAAGTTATTATGCGAAGTCTCACGAGACTTCGCGAAGTAATAACTTTGGCTCATCTGAGCCAATATATTCTAATATTGTACAGAGCTCCCACTCCATACAGTATTAGAATAAAGTTTTTTGCGAATCGACTTCGGATATTTCATCCAAAATTGATTCGCTCCTCCAAGCTGTACTGTGAAGCAGTCCACGCGCAAGATCTGGGAGGCAGAGGAGGAGGTAATAATAGGAAACAAGGACAGGCCAGAGAGGTGAAAGAGGGGTGTTTTTCTGAGCCTGGGCACTTGTGGCAGTAACCTGTGTTTGATTACCGGGTTTGATTAAGCCTGTGTTTGATTACCGGGTGGTCAGGTGGTGCTCTCATCACCCTGCTATTTAGACCTGTGTGCTGTATGCCTGTGATCAGTCTGTCTCCAGGAATGATGTGTGCAGGGTGCATGCTACTCACCAGTGTGTTTGTGACTCTACCCTAAATTGAAGGCTTGAGCGAATCAAGATTTGGATCGTTAATCTGAAGTCACTTTGTTCAAAAAGTTCACGTTTCTGTACAACATGAAAATGTATTGGCTTAGTGTGGGCAAAGGTCATATCATCCGAAGTTGCACAACACTTTGGTACCTCGGTAGCCCACAGCCCCTACAGGAAACACAAATGGTCGAATGCATTTCCTGAATATAGTCTTTCATAGCCTGTCTTTCAGGTCCAGAAAGATTGAAAATCCGTCCCTTGGGATGTTTAGCCCCAGGAACCAGCTCAATGGCACAATTGTGTTCCAGATGAGGAGGTAAAGCTTCAGAAGCCTCCTTGGAGAATATATCCTGGTATTCCTTGAAGAACCCAGGAATAGGACCCTCTTCCAGATCAAGTTGAACAGACTAGTAATGATTACAGCACTAAGGACCCCATTTCATTAATTCTCCAGCACTCCAATCAAAGACTAGACAATGTTTTCTCAACCAGGGTATACCCAAAATAACATCAGCAGATAGGTTATTCATGACATAAAATAAGCATTTTTCAGAATGAATAGATCCAACCGTCATAACCAAATCATGCGTATCATATTCCATAAACCCCTTGGCTAATATAGTGGTATCCACCCCAGACACCAGTATGGGTTCAAGTAATTTACACACCATGAGACCCAAAGCAGATACAAAATTAAAATTAAAACAATTTGCAGCAGCCCCCGAATCAACAAAAGCTGGGCCAGAAATGGACCTTCCCAGTGAAGATAAATTAACCAGCAAGAGAACTCTATCATATCTTTCGGGAAATACCTGTGCATATGAGTGGCCTCCTCAATCATCACTCAGATGCTGAAGATTTCTGCCTTTGGTCTAGCAGGACAGGACTGCAGTTGATGAGCAGGGCTGCAGCAGTAGAAGCACAGTCGATTCTTATGGTGATGTTCCTTCAGTTGCTGAGAGGACATGGCACTTACATGGGTTCCTCAGACTCCTCAGGGGCCTTGGAGGGTTTAGAGACAGGATAAAGTAAGGTAGATGGACATAAACAGATTTCTCCCGCTTACGTTCCCTAAGACATAGGCAAGGGAACCTGGGGTAAAATGGCTAACCAGAAGATCTTTCAGCATGTCAGAAAGGTCTAGTCTAAATTGTGACCTAAGAGCTGGGTTGTTTCAACTTAAGGCAGTACAACACTTGCAGATTTCAGTACTCTTCCGCAGGGTGTCTGCCATGGTGCAAAGATAAAAGCTGGCTCTCCACATAAGCCACCCTGTCTAGCTCATCATACAGGAGACCTAACAAGGAAAAGAATCGCTCCACAGAAAATAATTCAGGAGGAATTGGGTGACAGCGAAAACACCCAGTGCTGTGGTTCTCCCTAAAGCAGAGACATAATAATGCCCACCTTCTGAGCCTCCGTCCCCAATGAGTGAGGCCTAAGGCAGAATACAGTTTGCCACTCTCCCGAAATGTAACGGGACCTTTACAATCGCTAGTGAACCAGTCGGGGAGCTTTACTTTAGGTTCTAATGGGGACGGAGCTGAAACGACCGAGGTGCGGGACTCTTGCTGCTGTACTCTCTCTGCCAGGTCCTGAACTAATTGGGCAATACCCTCCATCTCAGAGGCCAATGCTGCTATATCGTCCATAATAGTGCAGTTACCAGTCTTATACTTGGACCAGCGATAATGTGTTGGTAGTAGGTAGGGAAGACACGAACAGTGAGCCCTCACTGGAAACCCCGCCCGTTTTCCCTGCCTACTGGCAGTACAAGTCCTAGGTGGCAAGTCCGCAACTGGTCGACGCTCCCTAGTCTACTAAGGTGCAAGACAGGCAACACAGACAAAAACAACACAGAAGCAGAGTCGAACAGAAATGGGTCGGAACCAGAGAGATGATACAGTACCAAAACAAGAGACGGAGGGGAGTCAAATAACCAAGCTCAGATCAGAACCAGATGGGAAACACAGTACCAAATCACGAGACAGAGGGTAGTTAAATAGCCAAGCCAAGATCAGAATTAGATGAGAAACAAAGTACCAAATCACAAGACAGAGAGAGGTCAAAAGCAAACCGAGGTCAAAAGTACAAGCAATCCAAAAGCACACACAGAACCAGAACTGGGAACACAACTAGGGAGTCAAGGACTATCACTGGCAAAGTTGTACAGCCAGTAGCGGATTTAAATAGAACCTGGATCAGAACCTGAAAAGAGTTCAAGAATGGCCTGGATGTATTTCTGGAGGGTAATAATATTACAGGTTATAGTTACTAGAGAGGGGTCGTTGATCCAGGGAGTTATTCTGATTGCCTGATTGGAGTCGGGAAGGAATTTTTCCCCCTAAAGTGAGGAAAATTGGCTTCTACCTCACAGGGGTTTTTTTTTGCCTTCCTCTGGATCAACTTGTAGGAAAACAGGCCGAACTGGATGGACAGATGTCTTTTTTCGGCCTTACAAACTATGTTACTATGTTACTATATGGACTCGGCGCTCTATAGGACAGTTTTCTATCTACAAAATGGGCAGCTGGACTGTAAGTCAACCCGACGGCCATCTCCCCTAGCGCATGCGGAATGCAGGGAGAAACAGAGCATTGTGCTCTGTTGCTAGGGACACAAATGCATCACTGGGGAACCTGGCCTGTCAGTGTGTCTCACCAGACGCAACCGCGTGGAAGCCAGAAACCGCAGCTCTGAAGCCAGACAGGTCAGTTCATGACAGCAGTTCCATTCAATAAAATATTAAAAGTTTTATGTTGTTGGAGCAACACTTCAAATCCTTTCAAACTCCCATTTGATCCCATCTGATCTTGCAGCCATATTACTGTCACGCTCGGGTGTGGGGGGAAAAGCCACACCGAGCGTATGAGGGATGGGAACAGACAAAACCAGGGAACTGGTCACCTCCTGCAGGGGACCCTAAGACTAGGCCCTAACTGGCTACCAGTATGAACTAACCCGGGTGGTAGGAAAGCTCATACACAGGAACCTAATCTGAATAAACCCTAGAACACCCTGCAGTCTAATGACACAAGAGAGTAACCCGTTCCTCCAAGCGTACGGAGGAACAGGAGACTCAAACAGGAATAACCAAAGGAAGGGAAAACACTTAACTTTAAGTAGAACTCAGCAACAGGATCTCAGCCGAGATCCACACCACTCTCAACCAGGTAAGTAGCAGATATAAACCGCAAGGGATACTGGGAGAGGAAGAGGTAAGTAGGAGACAGCTAATTGCCCAGCGGCAACAGCTGAGGGAAAGGGTGTGGTGAACAGCACCCAAACCACAGGGAATAGCCTGTCAAACCTGTCACTTAGAAAGCCGCGCAGAACGTCTGATTCCAGACGCAAGACCACTCGTGACATTACCCCCCCTTTTACGGGTGACCTCCGGGCAACCCAGGACCAACTTTATCAGGGTGACACCTGTGAAAGGCTTTTACCAAACGACTGGCATTCACGTCAGATGCCGGTACCCATGACCTCTCCTCAGGACCATAACCCTTCCAATGAACCAGATATTGAAGGGTCCACGAAGAACTCGAGAATCAATGATCTTGACAATCTGAAATTCCAAATTACCATCCACCAAGACAGGCGCGGGTGGCAAGGGAGATGGCTCCAGAGGTTCAACATACCTCTTCAACAAACATCTGTGAAACACATTATGGATTTTCAGGGCCTGAGGAAGTTCAAGACGAAATGCTACAGGATTAATAATGGCCGTGATTTTATATGGGCCAATAAATCTTGGACCCAACTTCCATGAAGGAACTTTCAACTTAATGTTCCTAGTAGACAGCCACACAGAATCACCCACATTTAGGTCCGGACCATTCATGCGTCTCCTGTCAGCACACGTTTGTACTGTACCATATTTATCAAGTTACTTTGAATTTTTCGCCATATGGAAGACAATGATGATGAAAAACGTTCTTCCTCAGGAATACCAGAAGTATCAGAACCACAAAATGTGCCAAACTGCGGGGTGAAAGCCATATGCACCAAAAAATGGTGACTTACCAGTGGAGTCCTGTCTGCGATTATTTATGGCAAACTCAGCCAGAGACAAAAACGAGGACCACTCCTCCTGGTTCTCAGAGACAAAGCATCTCAAAATAAGTCTCCAGATTCTGATTGGTACGCTCAGTTCTGTCCATTCGTCTGGGGATGAAAGGCCAGAGGGAGAAAGACAGTTGTACCCCGAGCCGAGTACAGAACACCCTCCAGAATCTGGACACAAACTGAGTCCCACGATCAGAGACAACGTCAGTGGGAATGCCATGAAGTTTCACAATATTGTCAAACAAACACTTGTGCAAGAGTTTTAGCATTGGGGAGTCCAGGTAATGCAATAAAGTGCCGCCATTTTACTAAACGATCTACAACCACCAGAATAACTGTCTTACCAGACGACTCAGGCAGATCAGTGATGAAGTCCATGGATAAGTGAGTCCCATGGTCTGGACGGGATGGGTAATGGAAGTAGGGGTCCAGAGGGACGAGTATGTGCCACCTTAGAGCGTGCGCAGACACTACAGGCTGACACATATTCCTCAACACACTTACGCCAGACCTGGCCACCAGAATCTACGAGAGATGAGGTCGACAGTGGATTTTACTCCCAGGGTGTCCTGCAAGCACCGAAGAATGATGCTCCTCAAAACCTTATAACGCAAATCAGCAGGAACAAACAACTTCCCGGGAGGGCAAGAATCCGGCGCATCTCCCTGGCCTCAAGCACTTTAGCCTCAAGATCAGGGTAAAGAGCGATATCACCACTCCTTCAGACAGTATAGGGCTAGGATCTTCAAAATCACCACCCCCGGGAAAACTACGTGACAAGGGCATCCGCCTTCACATTCTTAACCCCAGGACGGTATGTGACAATGAAATTTGAATCTGGTGAAGAACAAAGACCATCTGGCCTGCCTCGGATTTAAGTCGTCTAGCCGACTCCAGGTAAGCCAGATTTTTGTGATTCAGTGAATACCGTGATTGGATGATTCGCCCTTCCAACCAATGACGCCCATTCCTCAAAAGCCCAACTTAATGGCCAGTAACTCTCGGTTACCCACATCATAATTTCCTCTCCGCCACAGAGAGTTTCTTCGAAAAAAAAGCACATGGGCGCCATTTACCAGGTGACGGGCCCTGTGATAACACAGCTCCTACCCCCACATCGGATGCGTCAACCTCCACAATGAAAGGTTGTGACACATCTGGCTTGCACCAATATAGGGGCAGAAGAAAAGCACTCCTTTACAGCGGAGAAGGCTTGCAATGCTGCAATCAGACCACACAGAGACATCCGTCCCTTTCTTAGTCATGTCAGTTAAGGGTTTAACTATAGTCGAATAGTTCTTAATAAATTTTCGGTAATAGTTGGTGAACCCCAAAAATCGCATAAGAGCCTTCAGATTTTCAGGTCGGTCCCAGTTCAGAACAGCACAGACCTTCTCTGGATCCATACGAAAACCTGAAGATGAAAGCAGGTATCCTAAGAATTGCACCTCATGAACAGCAAAAGCACATTTCTCTAATTTTGCATACAACTTGTTATCTCTTAAGATTTGCAACACCTGCCTCACGTGATCCTGATGTGTCACAATATCTGGAGAATAGATTAGTATGTCATCCAAATACACGACTACAAACCTCCCCAAAAATGTCATTAACAAAATGCTGGAAGACAGCAGGAGCATTGGTCAACCCAAAAGGCATGACCAGGTTCTCAAAGTGGCCCTCAGGAGTGTTAAAGGCCGTCTTCCATTCATCCCCTTCCTTGATCCTGACCAGATTATATGCCCCCCTTAAGTCCAACTTGGAGAACACCTTGGCATCCACAATCTGGTTAAACAAGTCAGGAATCAAAGGAAGGGGGTACGGATCACGGACAGTAATCCTATTGAGTTCACGGAAATCCAGACATGGCCTAAGGGATCCGTCCTTTTTTTTAACAAAAAAGAACCCTGCTGCCACAGGAGATTTGGAAGGCCTAATATGTCCTTTGGCCAAACTCTCAGCAATATATTCCTTCATGGCCGTTCTCTCAGGTCCAGAAAGGTTATACAGCCTAGATTTAGGCAATCTTGTTCCAGGGATAAGATTGATAGGACAATCGTATTCCCGGTGAGGGGGTAAATCCTGACATCCACCTTCAGAAAATACATCAGAGAAATCCGATATAAAGAAGGAAGAGTCTTCGTGGTTAAAGCAGAAAAAGATGTTATTAAGGCAATTGTCAACACAATAATCGCCGCCAATCCACAATTTGTCTAGTATGCCAGTCAATGGACGGATTATGTTTGCTTAACCACGGTAAACCCAGAACCACAGGAGCAGGAAGACCTTCCAACACAAAACATGAAATAAGCTCCTGATGAAATTCACCCACTCTTAATTTGATATCATGCACCATCTGAGACAAACACTCTGAGAGAGAGGTGCAGAATCAATGGCAAACACAGAAATCCTCTTATCCAAAGAACTTGGTGACAATCCATGCATATGGACAAACTGAGCATCAATCAAGTTCACCCCTGCCCCGCTGTCAATAAACACCTCAATTTTCACAACCTTTGATTCTAGCGCCACCTCGGCAGTCAGGAGAAAACGGGTACTGCAGGATGAAGGACAAATGCACGTTTTCAGTCTCCCTACCCACTCCACCAAGATGAGATGAGAATTCAACGCCCCCTTTTCTTTTCTCTCCTTTAGAGACAGGAAGCATGGACATACATTGATAAAGTGTCCTTTCTGACCACAGAAAAAACACACACCTTTTTATTACCAAGATGTTTACGGGTGGCTACAGAAGTGGCTTCCCCTAATTGCATAGGTTCATCCCCAGACATCAACCTAGGGGAATATTCACCCAAATGATCATAGGAAGCTGGTACACTATGTGATAGTACGTCCTGAGAGCGGGGGCCCCTAGATCGCTCTCTCAGGCGCCTATCCATGCGTACAGCAAGAGACATAGCGGCTTCCAAAGACACAGGGGTTTCCTGAAAGGCCAAAGCGTCCTTCAGCCTTTCAGACAAACCTTGACAGAATTGGCTACGTAAAGCCGGATCGTTCCATTCAGTATTGGTCGCCCACCTCCGAAACTCAGAGCAATAAGTCTCAACCGGCCGCTCACCCTGACAAAGGTTACATATCTGGGTCTCCGCCAGGGAGATACGATCCGGGTCATCATAGATAATCCCTAGGGTCTTGAAAAATTCATCTACCGACCGGAGAGACAGCGATCCGGCCGGCAGAGAAAAGGCCCATGACTGCGCATCCCCTTTAAGCAGCAAGATGACCACACCAACCTTCTGTTCCTCATTACCAGAAGAATGTGGACGCAGTCTGAATACAATTTGCACGCCTCCCTAAATAGAACAAAATTATCACATTCCCCAGAAAAATCTATCCGGGAGGGGGACCTTAGGCTCCAAACAGGCCTGACACTCAACACCCCCAGAAACACCAGCCTGTGGTCTCTGAATCTGGTTGCGGATGTCAGCCACCTCCAAGCTGAGTCCCTGCAGCCGTTCAGCCAGTGTAGCAATAGCATCCATGTCAGCACAAAAAATGACAAATTTTTGTTAGTGGCGGTTTATAATGTCACGCTCGGGTGTGGGGGGAAAAGCCACACCGAGCGTATGAGGGATGGGAACAGACAAAACCAGGGAACTGGTCACCTCCTGCAGGGGACCCTAAGACTAGGCCCTAACTGGCTACCAGTATGAACTAACCCGGGTGGTAGGAAAGCTCATACACAGGAACCTAATCTGAATAAACCCAGAACACCCTGCAGTCCTAATGACACAAGAGAGTAACCCGTTCCTCCAAGCGTAAGGAGGAACAGGAGACTCAAACAGGAATAACCAAAGGAAGGGAAAACACTTAACTTTAAGTAGAACTCAGCAACAGGATCTCAGCCGAGATCCACACCACTCTCAACCAGGTAAGTAGCAGATATAAACCGCAAGGGATACTGGGAGAGGAAGAGGTAAGTAGGAGACAGCTAATTGCCCAGCGGCAACAGCTGAGGGAAAGGGGTGTGGTGAACAGCACCCAAACCACAGGGAATAGCCTGTCAAACCTGTCACTTAGAAAGCCGCGCAGAACGTCTGATTCCAGACGCAAGACCACTCGTGACAATTACCTTCCATCTGACCTCTATATCTTGCAGTGACCAGATGGAAGGGAATATGAATGCACAATAAGACTACACAGGTTTTGTTTGTAGTCTGTTACCATGGAGACACATAGGTTATCATAGGCGCTATAGCTACAAAATGATATGTTTTTAATTTTAAAAATGTTACATTTTTCATTTTAGATATACTGGGGCATCAAAATAAAAAGTGATTGCGCCTTCCTTTTGAACCTTCCTTTTAAGCCTAATCATTAAAAATCCATTTTTTTCACCACAATTTTCTCCACCACTCTGACCAGTTTGTGAAGAGGAAAGCAGTAACACATATTTTGCTTATTATAAAAGCTGCTTTGCTTTGCGACTTTGGAAGGAACCCAAGTATAATCAGTGACTTCAATGATCAGTTTAATAGTTTTCTCCTTTAGGCATATTGAATTGTAATTTTTTAAGGTAGTAGAATATGACAGATGTAATGGGCATGGAGACAGTTTCAAGCTATGATGTAGTCTTCTTTCCTGATTAAAACATTGCTGTCATTGGCTCCCTCCCTTGAGCTTAGTTTACAAGGCTCTTTCTCGACTAGTTTTCCCACTGCCAGCATCGCATAACGATCATTCAGTCAATTGTTCAATTGACTTTGCATTTACCTTGAGGCCAGTAATTCTTCCAGGTCTCACTAATCATTGCGTACAAGCTTATTTATTGGCCTGTTCCAGAAAAATGCCCCCAAATTCAACTAACAAAGTAGAGATGGCTTCGAGTGAGCGTGACGGGAGATTTGTCAAATTGAACGCTGCCGTATCTCACTACTGTTCAGATGCAATTTCAGTGCTGCATAGCTTGGATGGACATGTCAAAATCAAGCTAAGGTTACTAAAGTAAAGACAAGACTATGATATGAAATTAGAAATTATTTAAATATTTTTAGTAATAAGAATAATGATAAAATTAATGCTAATCTATAGCGCTGTAGATGTGAAATTAAAGGGGTTCTTGAGAACTTAAACACAAATGGCATATCCTTAGAATGTGCAATATATGCTTGATTGAAGAGGCCACGGCACTCCTGCTTGTGTTGTGTCCCCTTCATTGTTAGCACAGGCACCATAGATTGCCTATACGGGCACTGAAGTCTGGCATGGCATGACAAGGGCCTGGAGGTCAAACTCCCCTAAAATCAATCATTAAGTCCCAAAGACGTCCTTGATGGATCTGCAAATAATAAAAACAAATTAAATAAATACATAACTGTTCCACGTGACTAGCTCCCTCTGAGGGCGATGTCTGCGCACACCCCTCATTCTTCACATGAAATCTGATGGAGAGGAGAGACTTTTCTGAGGGGTGTACCAGGTGCTATCTCAGAGGGGAATTGGAACACAAGGGTATTGGGACCTGAGTCAGCAGGAGGAAGTGAAGGAGCTCAATGCCTGTGTCGGCATGTAGGGGCTGCAGTGCAGGCACGGTGTGCTTTGCTAACAATCCCACACTCTGCTCATAGTCATGAGTTAGCTAGGTTCATGTGGGTGGTTGGAAAAGACCATCATTGGATGTGATTGTAGGCCACTCTCATTGCTTTCAATCCTAAGAATTAGCTAGTAGGTATGGGTCTTGAGCAGGGAAACACCTCAATAAGCTATATGCAGCGACCTGGAGGTGAGGTGAGATGGGAGGAGTGGTAGTGAAGATGATGATTGTAGTAGGACTTACAGTTCACAGTAGCTTGCTCCACTCTAGCTCTCCATATGGCCATGCAGTGATAGAAGGGTACATTCTTTCCTCCCTCCGGGTACACCCTGGTGTTGGAGCTCCTGCCTGCTACTATTAATGGTGCTTTTGATGGTGAACAGTTGGCAGGGTACAAGGCAGGAGTGCAAAGGTAGAGGCAGAAGTATGGTAAGTCAATACGGTAAGTAAATAACCAGGGCCACAGGTTGCAATAAATAAAGTCTTTCTTTACTGAATTAAAGATGGGAGTAGTGGTACGTATGGTAATCCGTTCCCAGTTTCAGCAGCAATAATGATGGTCGAATTTCAGATACGGATGGCCAGTCTGTCTGAAAATTGTAGTAGCCCGAGGTAATAATTCTTTCCACAGTGGTAAAATCTCCTATGCCATAAATAAGCTAATACCTTACTGAATTGTCAGCACGGTCTGGTTGAGGTTCTGGACCTTCTAAGATGTCAGATTTCTTTCACTCAGGGGTACTCTAGTAGTAAAGTTGGATCTTTGGTAGATGATGTCCCTGAGACTAAGTTTCTCTGAACTTGGGCCTGGATAGCAAGAGCTTTCACCCACAATTTTGCCCTTGTTCTGCTCAGACTAGACTCTCACCCTGGTAATTTAAACAGTCTGTCAAAATGCTGACCATTTGATTGACTATAAATTACTATTAAGTACATATAGAATACAATAAATCAAAATAATTCACTCAATAACAATTCATTAACTTTTGTAATAATAATTAATCCTTTGCTGTCGTCCTTTTGGGGTACTGCATGTATGCACATTAAAGGGGTTGTCCAAGTTATGAAAAAAAAATATAGCACTGTAAATCTGATGGGTAGCAATATATAACTAAGTTCAGCAGGTTTTAGGCAAAAAAAAAATCTATATTTCCTCATTTCCCTGGTTCTCTTCTGGCCTTTGTTTACATGCAGTAATAACAATCTCTGCCCCTCCCCCCTTCTCTGCGAAGGCAGTGAATATAAGTGCTGTGAGTACATGTCTGCCTGCTGGGATACTCAGCAGCATGTTGTTTGTGTAGGACTACAAGTCCCAGCTGTACAATGACACTGCTGATAAACACAGGAAATTCTCCCTACCTGTTCTTGTACAATACAATTCCTCTATAGCTCCTTGCCCAGCATTTGTCTCCTCTCACTGCTGCAGCTACTAATTGTTGTAAAGCCTTGAGCCCTCAGTGTGTTCTGACTGAAGGGGTTAATGTTTTATCTGAAGGAATCCAGGGAGAGAGCAGATAGCAGGAGCCCGGCAAAGAAAGGGGGCGTGGCCAGTGACGTCTCGTGTACAGACTGTTATCTGAACTCTGAGGCTTGTGAACGAAACATCACAGACCAGGGAGCTAAGCTGACATCACAGGTCATGTGACCCTCGGTCAACTCTGAGAAACCTGCAGCTTTAGAAACACAAAGTATATGGGAAAGTTGTTATACCTGACAAGTCAGAAACATATAAAGAACGAAAAAATAACTCGGACAACCCCTTTAAGGCCTCATATAAAAGACTGTATTCATGATAAATAATATATATTGATGGCCATGAATAGTGCCATATTTTCACATAACTCCCAAGTGTCCCTCTTTTGGAGAGTCAGTCTCCCTTTTTGACTCAAGTCCCTCTGTTTCCTCTTTTCTTCTTAAATTTGAAAAACTGGTACAGAAACTATACGACTGGTTCCTACCTGTATATCAGACCTCAATTTACATATTTTTTTCATTATTTGGTGCAATTTAGACCTCAAAATGTTTATATCAGCTGCATACGTTGCCAAAAAAAAAAAAAAAAACTACCTCACTGATCCCTTGCCACTGCAGTTATAAATGCTGCTCAAGCAATCACTGGCTGCATACATGACTTCCCTTAGCCAGTCATTGGATCTTTCACACAATGAGGTGTAAGTCTCCACATGTAACAATAGAGTATTCTTCATCACCAGTGTCTGTAAAATAAAAATTCCACATGAGTTTGTAAAATGTAGGATTCTATAGAATCATAATTGTTGCTAATTTGATTCAGAAAAATTTTTGGAGAAAGAGAGCAAGTAAGGCCCCATTCACAAGACCGTGTGAATAGGGCCGTATCTATTCCGCAATATTGTGAAATAGATGCGGCCCCATTCACCTCTATGGGAGCGGGGAGCCGCCGCATGGAGCTAGCTCTGTGCCGCGGCTCCGCTGAAAAATATGAAGCATGTCCTATACTTGTCCGCATGCACGGACAAGTATAGGCATTTTGAATGGGGCCGCCCGGCGTGTGTTCTGAGCGCTGTGGAACACATACCGGGCAGCCCCCGTATTATTGCGGGTCCGCATACGGTCGTATGAATGGGGCCTAAGACAAAGACAGACAAACACCTGAAACTTTTCAGGTAGTTTCAAGCACTTTTGATTTGGGTGAAATAGATTCAGTTCTGATTTGAAGCAGACCCAAATTGGATTTCCAGAAATTCAGTCATTACTTAATCAAATTTCATGTCTGGGACCATATGCTACTAAGAAGTTTAATTTTATCAGTGCTTCTATTGGGGAATATGGTCAAACATATGACATACAATACTATTCCATGTATAGTACTATAATCCCATTTGTCAAATCTGGAGTTTGATCCTTTTTAAAGACTCTATATGACATCAAGTCCAATTATGACCAAAGGTCAGAAGAACATTGCCTATTTCCATGCACAAGACTTCATAACTACTTCGAATAATGGTATTATATATCCGTAATCTTTTTGTTCTTTTTAAATTCCATTAACTTACAGAAGCTATAGTATTTATCATTTATGTACTATGCTCCATTACTTGCTCTGCCACGCTTGCCGCTTCTCTATTACACTACTGTTTGCTATTTACGTCTTGCCTGTTTCTTGCTCTCAAAACTGCTCTTATTCCCACACCTAGAACATGCTACTGGTTATAAGAATACGGCTCCCTTTAAACTGTCACATATTTAGTGCACATCAGATTCAATCTTTTTTTTGCTAAGAAATGGTTCTCATTCGTTCTAATGAGAGATCTAAACAAGTTTTTGAAACTAAATATATAGTGCTTTCATACCAAGCCTAGTTAAAACACTGTCATCACTAGGAATGTGCTGAATTCCGCTAGACCACCGGTCATATGACAACTGGGACCAATAGAGGCAGGGCCACAGCTGATACCACTATTCTATACAGAGAATATATTGATTCATTATATATTAATATATACTGTACTGTATCTACTAGGGGCGGATTGGCCATAGACCTAACAGTGAAATTTCCTGGTGGGCTGATGCCTAGGAGGGCCACCCAAGCCTGGCCAGCAGTCCCAAGTGCCACCCTGAATTAATCACTGGTAAAACACTTTTTTCGCTGTCAAGTAGCTTCTCTGGGATACTAAATCTTCTCTACTGCCCCCTCTCTGTGCTAGGATGAGCTGCTTCTTTGGACACTAGGTGAGCTGCAGCTTCATTTTATTTTTCCGGTACATCTATGTATTATGCAAGAAGCTCCTGCCGTCACCATAGAAAGGGATTTACAGTTTCCAGCATCTATACCTGTCTGTTTTACGTAAGGACTTGCTTTATCTATCTTGGTTATTTGCTTATTTGTTTTAAAACTTCACTTTTTCTTGGCTTTAGAACCAATTACTGGCTTTCCATAGAGTCATAGACTCAAGTTACAATGGTTTCAACATACAAAGGTCATCCCAGAACCAATTAATATTATAACTTGAGGGACTACTGGTATATGATTATATTTTAGAAATTAAGATAAAAATATCTCCTCTGAAGCCTAGCACCAGCACCACGTTAAGGTGCATCTATGGAAATAGTTGCTAGTAATTAGTCTTCAGCGTGACATGTTTACATGTACTCCAGACTAGCCGCAATTTCACCCTGATGAATTACTTTAACAATTCACATTGGCGTCTCTTCAATCTCTAACAGACTCGGGTGGTTTATAGGTACCTGACTGACGTCCTCCCATTCCCGAGACCAAGATTAAAAGAAATCATTTTCATCTATAAAGAAGCAGGGTTACTTTCTCAATTCCAGTGTTTGTGCTCGGGTAATCCATGTCTTAGAAACTAAATCATACTAGAGAATCACAAGTCGTAAAAATTCAAGGATTTTATTTTAATGTTCTACTCACATTTAGACCATTTTTGGCAATACTCAAAAATATATGTACAGCGCTGTGCAAAAGGTTTAGGCAGGTGTGGGAAAAATACTGCAAGGTAAGAATGCTTTCAAAAATAGAAGTGCTAATAGTTTATTTTTAAGTGAATGAACATAAGAGAAATCTAAATCAATATTTGGTGTGACCACCCTTTGCCTTCAGGATAGCATTTTCTAGCTACACTTGTACTTGTCGGGAGGTTGTTCGAAACATCTTGGGGAACTAATCACAGATCTTTTGTGAATGTAGGCTTGCTCAAATCTGTTTGTCTCTTCATATAACCCCAGACAGAGGCAATGTTGAGATCAGGGCTCTGTGGGGTCATATCATCAATTTCAGGACTCCTCAATTTTCCTTACCCTGAAGATAGTTCTTAATAACATTAACTGTATGTTTGGGGTCATTGCTCTGCTGCAGAATAAATTTAAAACGTTTGCACAGTACTTTAGTTCGCTAAAAATTGTTGGATGATTAAAGATAATTCGAAACAAAATTATCTTTAGAAAAAACACAGAGAAAAGCTTAAAACAAGATGCATCTCCTGTGCTGGCACAGTTACATATGTGGACAAGCTGCATTATCTGGATAAACAATAAACATAGTTTACATAGTTTATAAGGCTGAAAAAAGACATCTGTCCACCTAGTTCGGCCTGTTATCCTGCAAGTTGATCCAGAGGAAGGCAAAAAAAACCTGAGGTAGAAGACAATTTTCCTCACTTTAGGAGAAAAAAATTCCTTCCTGACTCCAATCAGGCATCAGAATAACTCCTTGGATCAACGACCCCTCTCTAGTAACTATAGCCTGTAATATTATTACACTCCAGAAATACATCCAGGCCCCTTCTTGAACTCTTTTAGTAAACTTACCATCACCACCTCCTCAGGCAGAGAGTTCCATAGTCTCACTGCTCTTACCGTAAAGAATCCTGGGGATAAATAGATCATGGGAGAGATCTCTGTACTGACCCCTGATATATTTATACATAGTTCTTCCCTCAGTCGTTTTTTTCTAAAGTGAATTAATTATAAATTAATATAAACATAAAATAATGAATAAAGTAAACCCTAATTTTGATAATCTTTCTGGGCACTGTAGTCCACCCATTCCAGTTATTACTTTATTTACCCTTCTCTGAACCTTCTCTAACTCTGCTATGTCTGCCTTATTCACAGGAGCCCACACTGTCACACCTTCATTCTTCTGATAAATGGAGTTCCCAGGAGTCCAAACATTGATTTCTTATCCCTACACTAAAATTCACAAAGAGGTCTGGCAGCTGATAATATTACCGATGTCAAGACCTCTTTTAAGCAGAGGAGAGACTGTGCATGTATGCTTACCTCCTCACTGAATGAGCGTTACAGAAAGCTAAAAAGCATGGATGAATAATATAAGTATTTTGTTGGTACACCCACCAGTTGTCACCAGTGGTAATTCCGCTGGGATTGTAAGATGCACTAAGCAGTAGGTGGGTCTGTGGTTATCCACACCAGCCAATATGAAAAGGCAGAACTCAGGACTCACTAAGCCCCTTCCAGACATGTACTGTACATGTCAGGTCTTTAAGATGGCGCCCGCTCAGGTGAATGGTTGCCATAGCTGGCGGGTGACTGCTGTGCAGGTTCACACCTCCAATTAACTGATCCGGCAGAGTTCACCAAATCTGGCCTAGCCAGATACTTCTGTTCATACTTCTGTTCACTACCAGACCCCTTTGACTATATGAACCTATTGACCTATTGAACCCACATTGACTAGTGAACCTATCCAGGGAACCTGTCATCACCTTTATGCAGCCCGTACTAACGGCAGAATAAAGTAGAGACAGGTGAGTTGATTTTAGCGGTCTGTCATTTATAAGTTAAAGTAAGTGGTTGCCGAAAACCAACATCACAAACATTACAGACTAGGCCTGGAAAAGAGTCCTGGCCACCTGAGAAGAGTCCTGGTTATTGATGAATTCCTGCTCTCCCTGCTCTCCTGCTGATGACTGACAGTCTTCCACCTAATTTTCTCCCTTTCTCTCAAGGAGAGAACTGCCAATCATCAGCAGATGGGCGGGGAGAGCAGGAGATTATGAATAACCATGAGTCTTCTCAGGTGATTATGATGCTGGTTCTCGGCAACCACTTACTTTTAGCTGATGTGTGACTAATTTATACTGCCCTCAGTACGGTCAGAATAAAATTGATGACAGGTTCCCTTTAAGGCCCCTTTAAACTACTCAATTGAGCGGAAAATTGTTGGAAAAGAAGTATTCCTTCCTGACAACCACCAGCACTTCAGTGGAGGAGAAAACTGCATCTACATGCAGTGATCTCCTCCACAGTATGAGGAGGATGGATCGCTAAGGCCTCTTCCACACTAGCGGCAGCACGGATCCGGCACCTAAAGGGTGCCGACGGATCCGTACTGCCGCTGATACATGTGTGGAGCCGGAGCAGCGCTCCGGCCCCACACATGTTGACACAGACACATGTTGACACGATTCCCCACGGCGCCCTCTGCTGGGCGCAGTGGGGAAACGTCATAGCTGTGCGCAGGAGGCGCGTGAAGACATGCTGCCGGCATCCCTGGCTGGAGTATGTAAGTATGTATGTGTTTGTGTGTATGTGTGTGTATGTATGTATGTCTGTATGTATTTCTGTATATGTGTAGCCGGATCCGGAATGATTCCCCTTTGCAAGTCAATGGAGGACAGATCCGGATTACTGGTGTGTCACACCAAACGGATCCGTCCCCATTGACTTGCATTGGGGGTCATTCCGGATCCGTCTTGGTGCGGATGCCTGGACCGGAGAGAAAACCGCAGCATGCTGCGGTTTGTTCTCCGGTCTGAAGACGGAACGGAATGCTTTCAGGAGCATTCCATTGTCTTCTGTTCAGTTTTGTCCCCATTGACAATGAATGGGGACAAAACTGAAGCGTTTTTTTCCGGTATTGAGCCCCTATGACGGAACTCAATACCGGAAATTAAAAACACTAGTGTGAAAGTAGCCTAATGCCATCGGTCGTCCTTATACAGAATCATTGTTTGCTGGCAGTTCTGTTTAGACAGTATGATCTGCTGCCGGCAAATGATGATTTAGGTGACCTAATCAACGATCCTACTACCTGATGAACAAGGATTTTGATCGTTCATGGGGTAATCAGTGGAACCTCACACAGCAGATGTCTGCCAGCAGATATTTAATCATTTAGATGCTGTGGTCATTTTCAAACAAGGCATTTGAGGGGTCATTTATCCCCTCCACCTCCCCGATGACATTGCATTTGTTGTTCAGTTGCTATGGCATCCAGGAACCTTGTGAAGTTTCTATTGAGCCCTGCACAGTAGGAATATAGCAATTTTATCATAAGCTGCAACAGTAAAAGTCCTATTAGAGAACTAAGAATAAGCTTTAAAAAAAGTTAAGAGAAGTTTAAAAAAAAAATCAAAATGGCAAATTCAACGTTTTTGGTCACTTCACCTCCAAAAAAATTAATAAAAAGACATCAAAAAGTCATGCATACCCCAACATAGTACCAAAAAATACAACATATCCCCCATAAGTTAAGGGTGTCAAAATATGGGGATGCAAAAAAAGTTTATATATGTTTTTCAGTTTTTAAATGCAAAAACGATATCAATTTGGTATAATTGTAATTGTACAGACCTGCAGATTAAAGGTAGCATTCCATTTTTACTATTTAGTGAGTGCTGTAAAAACGAAGCCTGTAAAACAGTGGCATAATTATGTGTTTTTTTTTCCAGTTCAGCACCGTTAATTATTTTTTCCCGGTTCCCCAGTAAATTATATGAAATATTAAATTGTGCCATTAAAAAGTAGAAATAGTCCCACAAAAGTCGTTAAACAGCTATGTGAATGGAAAACTAAAAAAGTTATGGCTTTTGGGAGGCAGGGAGTAAATAACGAAAACGAAAAACAGGAAGATTTATGACAAAACTGGTTAAAAGAGGTCGCCATGCAGTAGTAAAGTGGAGTTATAATTTGTACTAATGTTAAGATGTTGCTTAGCAACAATAGATTACTGTAAACATTGGATGTGCAGACTTTTATCTTTCTCCATTTTTCTGTAATGTCAGCTTGACCCTATGACATCATCGGAAATGGGACTGGAGAATTTGTGGCTCCAGCAGACTATATTCTGCCTTGTGGCTCAGCTAAAGTTATCGATCATAGCACTGCAAAGCTAAAATACTGAAGAAAGTAAATAATCATTAAGCACTTTCCATAGAAATAACATGGTTTTCCCTGCTTAAAGTGACCCTCTGAGGAAAAGCTGCATGCTCAGCTGTTTTCTCAAAAGACCCACCCTGCTCTCAAAATTATATATCTGGCATTTGCATTCAGAACAACCCTTGCGGGTAAAATTTCAGGATGAACCTAAAATACACTCTAACCTTTATAGGTGAACTTAATGTGACTTTCTCTAAACGTTTGAAGGCACATGTCCAACTGTTCAATGTTTCAGTACAAGTTTTTGCACAAAATTGACAATAGGTGATTGATCCATGAATCGCCCAATAAATTTCCTGGTTCAATTAGAATTGGTATTTAAACTGTCGTCCTCATCATGCTGTTCACATTTTGACATCATGAGACTAAGACAACACTTAACAATTGATCAACAGTATCTCGTCATTGTGAGTCATCAAGCAGGGTGTTCTCAGGCAGAAGTGGCCACTGAGCTTAGAGTGTCGCAGACTGTCATCAGCAGGTTGTATCAGAGATTCAGAGATTCAGAGAGACTGGAAGAGTCACAATGACTGGTAACCACTTCATTGTGAACAATGCCCTTTGGAACCAGATGATGAATGCCACACAACCCCAGGCACATTTAAGAGAGGTGAGAGGCACCTAAGTGTCATGTCAAACCATTAAAAATAGTTTAAATCAACTTTGGCCTGCATGGGAGACAACTTGCAAGGTACCTGACCACAGGCATCATGGTCTTGCATGGGCCAGGGAACATCTACGCTGGACGAGGGACCAGTGAGCCTCAGTGCTGTTTACTGATGAAAGTCGATTCAAGCTGAGAAGTAGAAGAGTGGGATGCCGCAGACGACAATAATTAAACTTGTGAACAGCATTAGGCGTCGTTGTCAAGCTGTAATTGATGCTCAAGGGCAAATGACAAGTTTTTGAGACATTTTTTGTGGGGCTTTATATATATATATATATATATATATATATATATATATATATATATACAACTTTCATGATATCACTGTAGCGTGAACATTTTATGTTTTCCATAAATTTCACCCGAAAGCCAAATATCCCTAACTTTTTGTGAGTAGTGTATGATAATTCTGAAGATTTAGGTGCACAGAGACTGTATGGGTTCATAGGCGGCTTAAAGAAGCTATCCCATTACAAATATGTATTCGCTATTGACAGGATAAGTGTCTGATTTGCTCCATTCAACTTTATGGGACTGCTGGAGATAGCCAAGCTTGTGTACTCAGATATCCCCGGGGGTTGTGTAGAGTTGAATGGAACATCAGTACACATGTGTGACTGCCGTTCCACTGCAATAGGGGAACACAAGGCACCTGTTCTGGTAATATATGGCAGCTCTAGTGGTTGGGCCCCCAATGATCAGATACATCCCCTACCCTGTGGATAGGGGATGTGTTTGTAATGGGACAACCCTTTTAAACATGCAGACATGGTGATGGAGCCATATGAAGATTCCAAAGGATGTCCAGAACTAAAAGATCCAGGTAAATTACCATTGACATTGCTGCAGTGATGATGCACCATACGAATACAAGACCGGTGTGGTCATGTGTTGTACTAACATCACGATTACAGCCAACCACTGGCATGGCACGGCAGATCATTGCTTTAGAGCAGGGATGCTCAACCTGCAGCCCTCCATCTGTTGCGAAACTACAACTCCCAGCATGCCCTAATAGCTGTAGGCTGTCCACGCATGCTGGGAGTTGTAGTTGTGCAACAGCTGGAGGGCTGCAGGTTGAGAATCCCTGCTACAGACCAGGGGTGGACCACCTTTATTTGTTATTCTATGACAATCTCTACAATATTTTTAAGCCTGAAAAATCTCCTTTATGACCAGGTGCACATCTGTTTTTAAATCCTCTTCGAATCTATATCTCTCAGAGATGTTTCTAGATTCTCCTCTACTTTTTTCAGTTCAGGCCGAGAACAGAATTGTACCAAGCTGTAATGAAAATCAGTAAATTCAGCTGAAATATGGCATACCTCCCTTCTTTGCAAGAGAGCATAAGAAAACTCAGAACAGAACAAATAATCTTTCTGTCTAGAGTAGAATGATACTGAAAAAATATGAATAGAGCCTCTAAAATATATAAGATAAAGTGAGGTGTTTGTCAAAAACAGAAAAATCCCAGGAAGTATTTGAAAGAATGATTGAAAGCGGAACAAAACAGAATATACTCATTTTTGTTAGAGCAGATTGTCAGATTTCTAGTATTTATGGCAACCGAACCATTATAGTAATATGAAATAAAGATAACACCAAAGAATATGAATGCCACTGTATACACTGACGAGCAAAAAGGTAACAATGTTTTGAACTTTTGACTTTAAGGCTCCATATCTCACCATCCTCTATAGCTTCGAATGTGAGAGTACCATCTTTTTATAGACAGTCATCTTGGCTATCTCATACATAAATTGGACTTGCAACTATTTAGCATATGATTAGTTATGCAGATTCTTCTCATATAAATGCTTTGTTGCTGCTTTGCTCCTGGTGGTGGAACAATCTTTTTCTTCTTGTATAATACAAATTACAACCTGTTATCATATCCCCTAATAGTTCAGTGTGCTATTAGGTTGATTTCCAAGCAAAAGGTCACTGGTTCGAATAGAGGAGCAGCCATGAAGAAAATTTGCCAAAAAAAGAAAAACAGCATAATCCAGCTTATCGATAGCGGTATCTCAGCAAAGAAAATTGCCAAACTGCATCATGTGAGTGTCATAACAGTTGTAAACATACAAAATGAAGTCCATCCATTCCAAAGCCAAGAGGTGGATGTCCAGGAAAAATATCAGAGGCAACAAGTCAGCTCATCACAAGGTCTATCCGTTCTGACTTGACAAGCATGGCAGTGTAGGCGGCTCGTATGCTTCATAATGGTGAGATCACAAATGTCCATACAAGCACCATGGGACGCGCATTACACAAGTCCGGGATGGTGGCCTGAAAAAAGTGAAGAAGCCTCGACTTCAATATTGTCATAAGAAGCATCGGCAAATATGTACAAACAGTAGACAGTAGAAGATTTGAAATGGGTGATTAGGAAAAGGGGGGCTAACGGATGGAAAAATTGAAGGAACTGTCAAATTTGGTGGCGGAAGCCTGATGATATGGGGTTGTTTCACAGCTAAAGGTGTTGGATACTTGCCCAGGATCCATGGTGGTCTCAATGCTGAGCTATATGTGAGTATCCTACTACAATATAAGTTATTTTGTACACTCGAGTACTATGGATATGACAAGGACAACATAGTGTTCCAGCAGGACAATGACCCAAAGCATATGTCAAGACTAGTGAAGAAATGGTTCAATGACAATGAAGTAGAGGAGCTGGATTGGCCCCCAGACATCAACCCAATCGAACACTAGTGGGTAGAGTCAAAGAAAAAGCTGTACTCGTACCCAATTGACTCAACCAGTATGTACCAACATTTGGAATGTGTAGAAGAGACCTGGGAACAGATTTTGGTCGAGACATGTTTAAATCTAATCGAGAGCATGCCCAGAAGGATTCATGCAGTGTTGAAAGCCAAAGGTGGATTTACAAAATAATAAAAATTAAAATTTAGACCAAAACAGCAACAATGCAGTTACATGACAAGAATCTGCATAACTAATCATATGCTAAATAGTTGCAAGTCCAATTTATCTATGAGAAAGCCAAGATGATTGTCTATAAATTGATAGCAGTCTCACATTCAAAGCTGTAGTGGATGGTGAGATATGGAGCCTGAAAGTCAAAAGTACAAAATATTATTACTAGAGATGAGCGAGCACTAAAATGCTCGGGTGCTCGTTATTTGAGACAAACATTTCCTGATGCTCGGGTGCTCGTTTAGAATAACGAACCTCATTGAAGTCAATGGGAGACTCGAGCATTTTTTGCAGGGGACCAAGGCTCTGCCTAGGGAAGGCTGGGTGAAAACCTGCAAACCTCAGAAAATGATGGAAACACCACTGAAATGGACAGGAAACAGCAGGGGCAGCATGCATGGATGCCTCTGAGGCTGCCTAATCCCACCATTACCCCAAATTCTCGGGCAACAGCCTGGTGGTGACCCTCAAGGCAATTGTGCTCACCCAGACCAAGAAGGGCGAGGCACATGCCCATCACATGTTAGGGAAGCACCCAACTAGGTGCAACGAAGGTCCATCACCCATGCCCATGCTGGCACTGCTGTCCTATCCCCCGCCCCACGACGCAGGCATAAGCCTGACACAGCATGGCGGTGACACCAACAAGTGAACAAGTTACATGAGGTAGCAGGTGAGCCACCCAAAAATTTACCCTGACGCATCATGGCGGTGACAACAGAGTGACCGAGTTAGACTGAGGTAGCAGTCTAAGAAGAAATAAAATTTAGCGTGACCCTGTATGGCGGTGACAACAGAGTGAACGAGTTAGAGTGAGGTAGCAGGGGAAGCACAAATAAAATTTAGGGTGACCCTGTATGGCGGTGACAAAAGAGTGACCGAGTTAGAGTGAGGTAGCAGACGAAACACCAAAAACACTGCTGAACTATGAGATTGAACACGTGGGCCAGGCATGGCACATGTGTGAGTCTGCCGAGTTGCAGAGCCACCAACAGGTTACGCTCGTTGTCACACACAACCATGCCTGGTTTGAGGTTCAGCAGTGCCAGCCACAGATCGGTCTGCGCCGTGATGCCCTGTAACAGCTCTTGGGCGGTGTGCTTTTTGTCAGTTTGAGCACCGCCTGCTGGCGCTTACCCACGGCACTGCTGCTGCGCCTAGAGCTACCGACTGAAGGCGCCGTGCTCACGGATGGTAACTGAGAGTAGGAGGAGGAGGGGTTGGAGGAAGAGGCATAATAAGTCTGAGAAACCGTGACCGAGGTAGGCCCCGCAATCCTCGGTGTGGGCAGCACATGAGTGGCCCCAGGGTCAGACTTGTTCAGAGTGTCCGAGTTACACTGCGGTAGCAGGCGAAGCACATAAAAATTTAGCGTGGCCCTGTATGGCTGTGACTACAGAGTGACCAAGTTACACTGCGGGAGCAGGCAAAGCACATAAAAATTTAGCGTGACCCAGTATGGCTGTGACTACAGAGTGACCGAGTTACACTGTGGGAGCAGGCGAAGCACATTAAAATTTAGCGTGGCCCTGTATGGCTGTGACTACAGAGTGACCGGGTTACAGTGCGGGAGCAGGCGAAGCACATAAAAATTTAGAGTGACTCTGTATGGCTGTGACAATAGAGTGACCGAGTTACACTGCGGTACCAGGCGAAGCACATAAAAATTTATCGTGGCCCTGGATGGCTGTGACTACAGAGTGACCGAGTTACACTGTGGGAGCAGGTGAAGCACATTAAAATTTAGCGTGGCCCTGTATGTGGACGTTGAGGGCTTGTGCATGTGGGTGGGTGGAACTTTATTTCTGCTTGCACTCCAATGTCTGATCTAATGACAGCTGAACGCTGGGCTGGGACACATTGGTGGACAGTGTGGAGGATCGTGGAGGCAAAGGGGTAGTTTTCGGGCGGGAGGTGCTCGTGCCGGGGTCCTGGGCGGGGGGTTGACTCGCAGAGGCAGCAAGTGACACAGGGGAAGGAGCAGTGGTGTGACCCGTAGGAGGTGAACGGCCTTGGTTCCACTGAGTCGGGTGTTTAGCACTCATATGCCTGTGCATGCTGGTAGTGGTTAGGCTGGTAGTGGTGGCTCCCCTGCTGATCCTGGTGTGGCACAGGTTGCACACCACAGTCCGTCGGTCATCCTCACTTTCTTAAAAAAACCTCTAGACTTGCGAACATCTAGGCCTCGGCACGGGAGCTTGACTCCGTGAAACAGTTGCTGATCTACCTGCTCTGGCCCTGCTTCTCCCTCTGGCCACCCCACTGCCTCTTCCAACCTGTTCTGGTGCTGCACTTGCCTCCCCCTCAGAAGCACTGTCTTGAGTTGGATTACCAACCCAGCTCGGGTCAGTCACCTCATCATCCACCAGCTCTTCCTCCGATTCCTCACTCTGCTCCCCCCTCTGACTTACTGCCCTGACAACAACGTCTGCACTGCACTGTATAATGTATAACTGAGAGGAAAAACGTATATTTTCTACACTCCGGCTAGTGTGCAGCACACGACAGAATTTTGCACTGCACTGTATAATGTATAACTGAGACAAAAAACGTATATTTTCTACACTCCGGCTAGTGTGCAGCACACAACAGAATTTTTCACTGCACTGTATAATATATAACTGAGAGGAAAAACGTATATTTTGTACACTCCGGCTAGTGTGCAGCACACGACAGAATTGTGCACTGCACTGTATAATATATAACTGATAGGAAAAACTTATATTTTCTACACTCCGGCTAGTGTGCAGCACACAACACAATTTTGCACTGCACTGTATAATGTATAACTGAGACGAAAGACGTATATTTTCTACACTCCAGCTAGTGTGCAGCACACAACAGAATTTTTCGCTGCACTGTTTAATATATAACTGAGAGGAAAAACGTATATTTTCTACACTCCGGCTAGTGTGCAGCACACAACAGAATTTTTCACTGCACTGTATAATGTATAACTGAGACGAAAAACGTATATTTTCTACACTCCGGCTAGTGTGCAGCACACGACAGAATTTTACACTGCACTGTAGGATATATAACTGAGAGGAAAAACGTATATTTTCTACACTCCGGCTAGTGTGCAGCACACGACAGAATTTTGCACTGCACTGTATAATATATAACTGAGAGGAAAAACGTATATTTTCTACACTCTGGCTAGTGTGCAGCACATGACAGAATTTTGCACTGCACTGTAGTATATATGACTGACAGGAAAAATGTAGTCTTTAGATGGCGGCTATTGCACCGCAAACCACTCAATTTTTCACTGTACTGTAGAATATATGACTGAGAGGAAAAACGTAGTCTTTAGACGGCGGCTATTGCACCGCAAACCACTCAATTTTTCACTGCACTGTAGGATATATAAAAAAACGTATTCCCTAGACTGACGCTACTGTACAGCACACTACATAATTGTTCACTGGACTGTAGTGTATAGAAATGAGAGAAAAACGTATTCCCTAGACTGACGCTACTATACAGTACACTACATAATTGTTCACTGGACTGTAGTGTATAGAAATGAGAGAAAAACGTATTCCCTAGACTGACGCTACTGTACAGTACACTACATAATTGTTCACTAGACTGTAGTGTATAGAAATGAGAGAAAAACGTATTCCCTAGACTGCACTACAGATCTCAGCAAGCCAAGGTACAGCAGCAGCAAAAATGAGTACTGAGAGGACTTTGGGCAATTTATTTTGGGTCTGTGTGGACCACGTGCAGTCCCTTTTGCCACCAGTCACTGTGTACAGTGTGCAGCCAAGATGGCGGTAGCTGCACTACAATTCCCAGACAGCAGCCAGGAGGAGACCAAAAAAAAAGGTGCTTGTAGCCCTTAGAAGGGCTGTTGGGTTCTTTGTGGGTGATTTCTGCCTAACCAACATCTAAATTGAGGCCCTAACACTCTCCCTGACAGACAGCAGCTCTATCCCTAATCTCATGCAAACAGCGTATGACGCGAGCATCGCGGGACCAGATTCTTATATTCCCAGGTCATCTGATCTGGCCAGCCAATCCCTGCTATCGACTTGTAGGGGCCCCACGTGATGCTAGGAGGTACCAAAGACTCTCCTGCATGTTGATTGGCTGAAAAAAGGCGCCGGAAGAGGAAGTTGCCATTTCCTCGAGGATCGCGATATGCTCGTCCGAGTAGCGAGCATATGCGAATACCCTAATGCTCGAACGAGCATCAAGCTATATTAAAATATATAACTGAGAGGAAAAACTTATATTTTCTACACTCCGGCTAGTGTGCAGCACACGACAGAATTTTGCACTGCACTGTAGGATATATAACTGAGAGGAAAAACGTATATTTTCTACACTCCGGCTAGTGCAGCACACGACACAATTTCGCACTGCACTGTAGTATATATGACTGACAGGAAAAACGTAGTCTTTAGATGGCGGCTATTGCACCGCAAACCACTCAATTTTTCACTGCACTATAGAATATATAAAAAAACGTATTCCCTAGACTAACGCTACTGTACAGCACACTACATAATTGTTCACTGGACTGTAGTGTATAGAAATGAGAGAAAAACGTATTCCCTAGACTGACACTACTGTACAGCACACTACATAATTGTTCACTGGACTGTAGTGTATAGAAATGAGAGAAAAACGTATTCCCTAGACTGACGCTACTGTACAGTACACTACATAATTGTTCACTGGACTGTAGTGTATAGAAATGAGAGAAAAACGTATTCCCTAGACTGACGCTACTGTACAGTACACTACATAATTGTTCACTGGACTGTAGTGTATAGAAATGAGAGAAAACCGTATTCCCTAGACTGACGCTACTGTACAGTACACTACATAATTGTTCACTGGACTGTAGTGTATAGAAATGAGAGAAAAATGTCTTCCCTACTGCACTACAGACTACTCAGCAAGCCAAGGTACAGCAGCAGCAAAAATGAGTGCTGAGACTGCCACCAGTCACTGTGTACAGTGTGCAGCCAAGATGGCGGTAGCTGCACTACAAGTCCCAGACAGCAGCCAGGAGGAGACCAAAAAAAAGGAGACAAAAAAAAAGGTGCTTGTAGCCCATAGAAGGGCTGTTGGGTTCTTTGTGGGTGATTCCTGCCTAACCAACATCTAAATTGAGGCCCTAACACTCTCCCTCACAGACAGCAGCTCTATCTCTAATCTCATGCAGACGGCGTATGACGCGAGCAGCGCGGGACCAGATTCTTATATTCCCAGGTCATCTGATCTGGCCAACCAATCCCTGCTATCGACTTGTAGGGGCCCCACGTGATGCTAGGAGGTACCAAAGACTCTCCTGCATGTTGATTGGCTGAAAAAAGGCGCCTAACATGCAGGAAGAGGAAGTTGCCATTTCCTCGAGGATCGCGATATGCTCGTCCGAGTAGCGAGCATATGCGAATACCCTAATGCTCGAACGAGCATCAAGCTCGGACGAGCATGTGCGCTCATCTCTAATTCTTACCCTTTTGCTCATCAGTGTATGAATTACTTTGGATAAGTCCTTATGAGGTAACACATAAGGACCTATGAACACGGTCGAAGTACATATCTGCAACATTTCACCCAGAATGGGGCTATACTGTATGTGTCATACCATGCCTTCAATTTTATACACTCACCGGCCACTTTATTAGGTACACCATGCTAGTAACGGGTTGGACCCCCTTTTGCCTTCAGAACTGCCTCAATTCTTCGTGGCATAGATTCAACAAGGTGCTGGAAGCATTCCTCAGAGATTTTGGTCCATATTGACATGATGGCATCACACAGTTGCCGCAGATTTGTCGGCTGCACATCCATGATGCGAATCTCCCGTTCCACCACATCCCAAAGATGCTCTATTGGATTGAGATCTGGTGACTGTGGAGGCCATTTGAGTACAGTGAACTCATTGTCATGTTCAAGAAACCAGTCTGAGATGATTCCAGCTTTATGACATGGCGCATTATCCTGCTGAAAGTAGCCATCAGATGTTGGGTACATTGTGGTCATAAAGGGATGGACATGGTCAGCAACAATACTCAGGTAGGCTGTGGCGTTGCAACGATGCTCAATTGGTACCAAGGGGCCCAAAGAGTGCCAAGAAAATATTCCCCACACCATGACACCACCACCACCATCTTGAACCGTTGATACAAGGCAGGATGGATCCATGCTTTCATGTTGTTGACACCAAATTCTGACCCTACCATCCCGAATGTCGCAGCAGAAATCGAGACTCATCAGACCAGGCAACGTTTTTCCAATCTTCTACTGTCCAATTTCGATGAGCTTGTGCAAATTGTAGGCCTCAGTTTCCTGTCCTTAGCTGAAAGGAGTGGCACCCGGTGTGGTCTTCTGCTGCTGTAGCCCATCTGCCTCAAAGTTCGACGTACTGTGCGTTCAGAGATGCTCTTCTGCCTACCTTGGTTGTAACGGGTGGCAATTTGAGTCACTTTTGCCTTTCTATCAGCTCGAACCAGTCTGCCCATTCTCCTCTGACCTCTGGCATCAACAAGGCATTTCCGCCCACAGAACTGCCGCTCACTGGATGTTTTTTCTTTTTCGGACCATTCTCTGTAAACCCTAGAGATGGTTGTGCGTGAAAATCCCAGTAGATCAGCAGTTTCTGAAATACTCAGACCAGCCCTTCTGGCACCAACAACCATGCCACGTTCAAAGGCACTGAAATCACCTTTCTTCCCCATACTGATGCTCGGTTTGAACTGCAGGAGATTGTCTTGATCATGTCTACATGCCTAAATGCACTGAGTTGCCGCCATGTGATTGGCTGATTAGAAATTAAGTGTTAACAAGCAGTTGGACAGGTGTACCTAATAAAGTGGCCGGTGAGTGTATGTGGCCATCCAGAAAATTGTGGCATGTTCTATTGCATTGCTTTAAGATGCACATGGAGTGTATATAGGTTGTCAGTATGTGTGCAAAGACCCTAAAGAATATCAAAAACTAATATGTTGCTGTATTCAGTATACAGTTCAGACACACTTGTGCAGATTATATTTAAAGTGCAACTCGTTTCAATTATTTTTTTATATTGTTTAGGGACAGTGATTATTATTATGATTAGCAATTATTTTTGTAATATATTTTATTAAAGGGAACCTGTCATTAACTTTATGCCGCCCATACTAATGGTAGCATAATGTAGAGATAGGTGAGTAGATTTCATTTTTCTTTCATTTATAAGTTAAACATAAGTGGTTGCCGAGAACCAACATCACAATCATTGCAGACTAGGCCTGGAAAAGAGTCACAGCCACCTGAGAAGAGTCATGGTTATTCATGAATTCCTGCTCTCCCTGCCCACCTGCTGATGACTGACAGTCTTCTACCTAGTTTTCTCCCTTTCTGTCTAGGAGAGAACTGCCAATAATCAGCAGATGGACGGGGAGAGCAGGAGATTATGAACCATGACTCTTCTTAGGTGGATTTGACTCTTTTCAAGGCCTGTGCTGCAATGATTATGATTTTGGTTCTCGGCAACCACTTACTTTTAGCTCATGAGTGACACACCGCTGAAATCAGCATTTCTGTCACTAATTTATACTGTCATCAGTGAGGTCACCATAAAGTTGATGACAGGTTCCCTATAAGTAAATGTGTGTATTTTTATTAGAAAACAATGTGTAATTAAAGACAGGGAAAATTAAAGCAATCAGCACTGGCAGCTAGTCAGATAGGCAAGGATTGGTCAGAAATATCGTAGGACACATCTAGAGAACCAGAGGCAGGGGAAGGGAGAGGTGAGGCGGGCTGAGAAGCCTGCCCCTATATGTTACATACAGCTGTCTTCAGTATATAATATACATCATACATGTTGTTTTCTAATTTTAAAAAAATACATTTCGCTTACAAAAATTTAAATCACTTTCCCTACACAATATTGAAAAAAAATTACAGTTACACATTGAAGACTTTGCTCACACAGAGTTAATAGTGGTGTGGCTTGTACTTGTAAAGTTTTTCATTGCTATTGCTAAACCCACTGGCATTGATCGTAGAAAGAGTCATTTTTGCATTCTTTAATTCACAATGGCACTGATGAGGTCATAAGGTGTGGTAAGAAGTGGGTAGGTGGCATTCAAATTTATCCCAAAAGTCTATAATGGGGAGAGTTCTCTGAGAGAGCTAACATTTAACACTTATCCTGTCGGTAAATTATAAATGATGTCAGTGGGAAAACCCTCTAACAAACATCATGACACTTTAGTTATTGACTCAAGACATTGATCTGAGATATGGGGCATCGGAGAGTTCGGTTTAACAGGAAGAGGTTATAGAAATATCACTGACAGACATTAAAATCTTTGTCACCCCCCCCCCTTTTGAAAGATCACTTGAAAAAAAAAACTATCAAGTACACACTGGGAAGCATCAGTCATCTTGGGCTCATGTTGTTGCTGTAGCTTATGTCAGATAACACAATTAGGCTGTGTTCACATCACGTCCAGTGTGCTCATTCAGCATATTTGTTGGTATATATATATATATATATATACACACACCCTACAGATCTAACTCAAGTCATTTTAGCATTTGCCATGCAGGTATATATCAGTGTACTTTTATTTTAACATAAGGCCTACTTATTTTACTCACTTATATAGTGCTACTATATTCCGCAGCACTTTACAGATGTTATAATCACTTGCTGTCCCCAATGGGATCACAATCTAAGTTCCCTATCAATATGTCTTTGGAGTATGGGAGGAAACCGGAGTACCCGGAGGAAACCCACGCAAACACGGGGAGAACATATAAACTCCATGCAGATGTTGTCCTTGGTAGGAATCAAACCTAGGACCTCAGAGCTGCAAGGTACCAGTGCTAGCCACAGAGCCACTATATTGTCAGTGAATGATGTATGTCACTGTATGGAATACAGTAGCATATATCAGGATATTCCATCTTCATGCTGAAGCCCAATGTTAACCCAGCAATCCGTGCCTGCGATTCTGTCCCCACGCCCAGTCACGGGCTCCGGGCTTCCTCACTCCTCCCCGCTGCTGCCTGTCAGCATGGTGCCGGGTCCTTAGCTGTGGTCTGTGCTCCTGCTGCCGGCATTGAATGGCTGCCTGGGTCTGAGCGTTTCTACTTCGTCTCACAATTTCTTGTGTGCATGTAGCGTGTGTGCTTGCGGGTCTCTATCTTCCCCACACACCCTCTATCTTCCCCAGCCTATGGCTGGTCTGCAGGATGTATTTAAAGGCACCTCCTTGTACAGGAAGATGCCTGAGCAACTTGATCACTAGTTTGTCTAGCTCTATTGTGGGAAGGTGTTTAGTGTGATTCTGCTTTACTGTGTACCGCACCCTGCTTCTTGTTTAAACTGACTTTGCCTATTTTCTGCCTGCCTCTGACCTAGGACCATGTTCACAGACTTTGCCTCATTGCTGCCTACTTTGACCTCGCTTTTCGCAACCTGACAACGCTTCCACCTGATCAGCCTCTGGCCTCCCAGCGCCCTCTGGGTGTCCCGTACCACCTGGAGGTCAGTCCAGTGGGTCCACACCCAGGTCCCAATTGCCTCTTGTCCTAACCCCCCTCAGAGGGAGCATCTAGTATACCCCTTAAAGAGGCTCTGTCACCAGTTTCAAGTATATCAAGCTAGAAATATAGGCAGGTAGAGCTCAAAACGCATATCACACACATACCTTTATTTCCCTTATTTAAGTTCCCATTATACTGGAAAATCCACTTTTATAAATATGCTAATGATGCATCGGAGCACTGGGAGGCGTGCTCAGTGGCGTAGCTATAGGGGTCGCAGCGGTCGCAGTTGCGACCGGGCCCCTAAGCCAGGGGGGCCCCGAGGGCCCCCCTTGCCACTTGCAGGGCCGCACCGCCAATTAGGCAGGTGCGGCACGGCGCTGCACATAGTTGCGGGCGGCGGCGGGGCTGAGGGAGATGAGCGCTTCCATTGTGGAAGCGCTCATCTCCATAGTCATCTGTATCGCCGTCCTCAGGACGGCGATACAGATGCCTGTACTGCGGGGCAGGGGAGGGAGAGGCATCTCCCCTGCCCGTTCCTCTGATAGGCTGCAGGCACTAGGCCTGCAGCCTATCAGAGGCCGGCTCAGGCGGCGCGATGACTTCATCGCGCCGCCTGAGCCGTACAGCGCGGGACACAGGCCGGAAGAGGCCTGCATCGCATCGCTGCCAGCTCCACGGAAGTATAAGTGTTTATTTTTTTATTGTTGTAGTCTTGGACCGTAGCTCTATTGTGGGCACATGGGGGCACTGGGGGCATTTTTACTGGCACATGGGGGGCACTGGGGGCATTTTTACCAGCAAATAGGGGCACTGGGGCAATTTTACTGGCACTGGGGGAATTTTTACTGGCACATGGGGGCACTGGGGACATTTTTACTGGCAAAAGGGGGCACTGGGGGCATTTTTGGGGCACTGGGGGCATTATTACTGGCACATGGGGCACTGGGGGCATTTGTTACTGGCACATGGGGGCACTTGTTACTGGCACATGGGGCATTTCTTACTGGCACTGGGGGCATTTCTCAATGGCACTTGGGGGCATTTCTTAATGGCATGGGAGCACTGGGGCATTTGTTACTGGCACTGGGGGCATTTGTTACTGGCACTTGGGGGCATTTCTTAATGGCACGGGAGCACTGGGGGCATTTTTACTGGCACTGGGGGCTTTTTTTACTGGCACGGGGCACTGGGGGCATTTTTACTGGCACTGGGGGCATTTCTTAATGGCACTTGAGCACTGGGGGCATTTTTACTGGCACTGGGGGCGCAGTTATTTCTGGGGTACGTTATGTTCACACTATTACGGGACACTATTTGCTGGGCGCAGTTATTTTAGGACACCGTGTGCCAATAATTATTGTAGGGCACTATTTGTGTGGTACTAGTGGCACAGTACTGGGGGTGGTAGGATGATTTGTCCAGAAGATGGGAGGATGATGGAAAAGTAATAAACTAAGATTTTTTTCTGTCTAACTGCAGAGATGAGAAATGGCTGAAAAATGGCGTCTGGTCTGAAAGGAGAAGATGAGGAAAGAGAAGATCTACATGAGAGGAGACGTCACTGGATGTACGAGGTATGGGGCGCTGTATTATACTGGATGTAAGAGGTATGGGGCTCTGTATTATACTGGATGTAAGAGGTATGGGGCGCTGTATTATACTGGATGTAAGAGGTATGGGGCGCTGTATTAGGCTACATTCACACGAACATTGTGTCTTGCAGTCTGCAAATTGCGGATCCACAAAAAAAAAAGATGATGTTCCGTACGGCATCCATTTTTTTTGCAGATCCACTGTAACAATGCCTATCCTTGTCCGCAAAACGGACAAAAATAGGAATGGACATACAGATGCGGACAGCACACAGTGTTCATTTAAGTGAATGGGTCCGCATCTGAGCCGCAAAATCTGCAGATCGGAGGTCTCAAAAACAACGTGTGAATGTAGCCTTACCCTGTATGTTCTGTAGTGATATACGTAATGTTAGGAGGAAAAAGGTTAGGGTGAGAATTTGGCATTGGGGGGGGTCAGTTTTTGACTTGGCCGGCAGAAAAGCTAGGTGCACCAGCGCTGAGGGAAGGGGGGGGCCCAAGCTGAACTCTTGCACCAGGGCCCATGAGCCTTTAGCTACACCCTGGGCGTGCTTATTGCTTCTGAGCACCGCATAACCGACGCCCTCCTGCCTGTTCGTTCCGCCCTGCATGTTAAAAAAACGCTCCTTAGTCTGTTGATTGACAGCGCTAGACACACTGGTCTAGCGCTAACATCCCGCGCGTGTGCACTCCCACGTCTGACTGCGCATGTGCACTTTAATTGCAGTGCTGAACTCTGCAAGTCCATTTCCTCTAGTGCGCACGCGCCGTCACATCACTGCACTCGGAAGTGGCGGCGCGGCACGCCCCTCCAGACGTGGGAGTGTGCACACGCGGGATGTCAGCGCTAGACCAGTGAGTCTAGCGCTGTCAATCAGACTAAGGGGCGTTTTTTTAACATGCATGGCGGAACGAACAGGCAGGAGGGCATCGGAGATGCGGTGCTCAGAAGCAATAAGCATGCCTCCCAGTGCTCCGATGTCTCATTAGCATATTTATAGAAGTGGATTTTCCAGCATAATGGGAACTTAACCACTTCCCGTCCGCCCATTGACTATAAACATCTGGGAAGTGGTTATCTATCTCTGAATGGACGTTTCTGAACGTCGATTCAGAGATAGCAGATGCACGCTAATCGTGCAGCTGCACAGTGGGGTATCTGCTGTCAGTGACAGCAGGGCACCCCAAAGAGAAGGCAGGGACCGTTCCCAGGGGTCCCTGCCTTCTAGATCGCTGTATACACAGCGCTCAATGAGCGCTGTGTATACAGATCAGTAAGCGCTATTGCACTTCCTGTTCCAGCTCGGCGGTCACGTGATTGCCAGGGCCGGGAGAGTGCAGGAGCTGCCGGGTCTCTCATAGACCCGATCAGCCCTGCACTGAGGCTGTACAGCATAGTATTATTAGTATTATGCTGTACAGCCTCTCTGGGGATGTATTTCCCCTGTAACTGGGGCCACTATGTCAGCCCCAGTTACAGGAGAAATCAAGTGTAAAAAAATAAATAAATAAATAAGTGAAGTTAAATGTCCCCCTGAGGTCTTGTATGACCTTATGGGGGACACAAAGTGTAAAAAAATAAATAAAAAAAATAGAGTATTATAAAAAAAAAATCACATATATATAAAATAATTTTCCCCCAAATATTTCATTTAAAAAAGTTACAAATAAAAATAAATAAGATAGATATATTTGGTATCACCGCGTCCGAAACGACCGGCTCTATAAAAATATCACATGATCTACCCCATCAAGTGAACTGTGTAAAAAAAATCTAATAAAAATTATGCCAAAACAGCTTTTTTTGTCGCATCACCTACCAAAAAACATAATATCAAACAATCAAAAAGTCGTATGCATCCCAAAATGATAGCAATAAAAACTACACCTCATCCCGCAAAAAATGAGCCCCCGCACAAGATCATAGCCCGAAAAATGAAAAAAAAATGGCTCTTAAAAAATTGCAACACAAAAACATGATTTTTTTTTCTAGAAAAACTGCTCTTATTGTGTAAAACGTAAAAAAATAAATAAAAAATAGACATATTTGGTATCGTTGCGTCTGTAACAACTGTCTCTACAAAAATATCACATGATCTACCCCATCAAGTTAACGGTGTAAAAAAAAAAAAATATAGAAAAATGCCCCTAAACTGCTTTTTTTTTTTAGTTAACCTCCCAAAAATTAGATTAAAAAGTGATCAGAAAGCTGGATGTACCCCAAAATGGTGCCAATAAAAATCACAGCTTGTCCCGCAAAAAATAAGACCTCACGCAGCTCAGTCCACAAAAAAATTAAAAAGTTATAAACCACGACAATAAATTCCATGTTAGAAAATGCAGATGCTGCTCCTCTCCTTCTGAGCCCTGGTGTATCCCCAAATAACAGTTTACGACCACATGTGGGGTGTTTCTGCAAACTGCAGAATCGGGGTAATAAATATTGAGATTTGTTTTGTTGTTAACCCTTGATGTGTTACAGGAAAAAATGAATAAAATGGAAAATCTGCAAAAATCTATTTTGCTTTAATTCCTGTGGAATACTTAAAGGGTTAACAACATTTCTAAAACCAGTTTTGGATAGTTTGAGGGGTGTAGTTTCTAAAATGGGGTCATTTATGGGTGGTTTCTATTATGTAAGCCCTCAAACTGACTTCAGAACTGAACTAGTCCTTAAAAAAGTTGATTTTGCAAATTTGCAAAAATTGCGTCTAAAATTCTAAACCTTCTACTGTCCTAAAAAAATAAAATGACACTACCAAAATGATGCCAACATAAAGTAGACATATGGGGAATGTAAATTAAAAAGGATTTTATGGGGCATCACTATCTGTCTTAAAAGCAGAGAGATTGAAATTTAGAAAACAGTGAATTTTTTCAAATTTTCGTTAACTTTTGGATTTTTTAATAAATAAAATTAAAACTTATCGACTCAAATTTACCATTAACTTGAAGTACAATGTGTCACAAGAAAACAATCTCAGAATCGCTTGGATAAGTAAAAGCGTTCCAAAGTTATTACCACATGAAATGACACATGTCAGATTTGCAAAATTAGGCCTGGTCAGGAAAGGGGGGAAATGGCCCAGATCTGAAGTGGTTAAATAAGGGAAATAAAGGTATGTGTGTGATATGCGTTTTGAGCCCTACCTGCCTATATTTATAGCTTGATATACTTGAAACTGGCGACAGAGCCTTTTTAAAGGTATTGTGAAGAATGAGGGGTATACTTAGACATCCCATTCTGAAGTAGTTGGTCACATGGGACAGCGGGTTGCACCCGTTGAACATAACACCCAAACATGCCAAGAATGTACCTACCGTACACATGACTAACGTTAGTATCAATTGTACCAGAAATCTTAAAAAAATATATGCATATACAAACACCAGCACGAATACTACATAAAAAATGTAAATGAGAAACATTGAAGGAATTGGACTTTCAGTCATTTTCTACTTCACATTGCTTTTGACATAGAGAGATTTATCATAGACATTTGATTCATGACTGACTCCATCTAAGACACAAAGACCGCTGGTCATGCTTGTCAAATTTATATATACAGTAAATGCATATGATCAGAGCTACTCTGCCAGAATTGACTTTCCTCCAGGGAACTAACTTGAAATATTTCATCTCCGTAAGGTAGATATGATCAATGTTTTGGTTGTCTTCAGGGATATTTTGGTAAAAAAAACTGTCTTGTTGATGCAGAAAACATTGATAACTGGTGCCCTTTAGAAAGATTAAACATTTATTACACAAAGGACTGAATTGCACTAGATTAAAAAATGTCTATCTCGAAATTTCATCTTCTCCACAATGAATATTTCTTGTCATAAAGTCTGGAAACTCATTTGACTTATTGAATCCATCTCAAAGTCTACATCTGCTCTCTAACTTTCCTCAGGATCTTTTTTTCTGTACTGTAAGGAAACAGTATGTTTTATTGCTTGTTATGGGTAAAATTATTGCAGGCAAAAAATGGAAATGTTTGGAGCCAGGAGCTTTTCCACTGAAGAAATAGGATTTTTATTGATGATACAAACCAGAAAATGCTATTTTCCGTAGACAAGAGTCATCTCTAGGGATCAGTACAGTTCCCGAATAGGTTGACAATGAAATGCTCTATACAGATAGTTATTTTAGATTATTTCCCCGGTGTCTATATTTTTATAGATGGTGTCCCTTGCAGCCTGAGACTTTTTCCATCTCCTACCTAGCTTCCATTGCTATTCACAGGATATTGATATATAACTCAATTTTGGATTGGATAGGTTGACCATTTGGGACTTCATTTACAGCCTGTTGACTAGTCTTAATAGTCGTGTTCTCTTGCTCTCTATTTGCTGCAGTAAGGGACAAGCTAACCATGTAATGGACCCAAAGGACAGGGTGTAGCTCACAGTAGGACTATTTAAGCCCATTCCAGATGATGACAGATTTTTTTGATTAATGAAAACAACAAGAATAAAAAATGTAACATCAAAAAAATACAAAAACTGACAAGTGTTGACAAAGAAATGTTATTGTAATTAGTGTTTGATCTGAATTTCAGGAAAAGTTTGATTCCTCACAAAGCCGAATTTCCTAGCACTTTGTGGTAACGAATCAATTTTTCCTAAAGTGGTGGCTGAAAAAAAATTATACTCATCTCATCCACTTGCTCCAGGAGAGGCTGTGCACACCAGTCTTGATTGAAGAAAACTCACCAAAGGACCTGCAGAGAGCATGATGATGTCCCCACATGACTACACTGGGCGCACATGGTGACTTCATTGGCTCCCAGCATGATTACGTGATGGCATCATCTCGCTTCCTGCAGAAGACACAGGAGTGGATGGCTTCTCTGCAAGTAAGCGCATTAGGTGAGTATATATATATCTATATATATATATATTTATTTATTTATAACCCTGATTAACCCTTGAAAGGCTGAATATGAGCCACAGATGCCGTGATCATCAGTGAACTGATGGGTTAAAAACTCCATACAATGGAAAGCGATTTGTGAAGTAATTAATAACTAATCGAACTTTTAGGTCGTCGAAGCAGCCGAAACAAATTTTTCAAAAACGTCGCTCATCACTAATTGTAAGGTATGAATGACTTTGTTCCTGCTACTACCGGTATGTTGTCTCTAGAGGGTTCAGCAGGGTTGCCAACTGTTCAGAAATGTCTAGACAGTCCATAAAAATAGGCCACTTTTTTCCAGTGTGTTTTGTTAAAAAAAATAATAATAATAATAAAATATTTGTGACTGGTGTTACTTGAGCAGGTCATTGTGATTTAATGGATCATACTAAATACTGCTAATGCATTTACAGGTATATCGGTATATCAAGCTATAGACAGGCACTACTTATAATCATTATCATTTATTGCCTTCCAATTAGTCTTTAAAAAAGGTTGGTTGTCTGTGATTTCTGGATAATTTAAAAAAAAAAGAAAAATTCAGGTTGGCAACACTGGGGTCCAGTTGGGATGGCAGCTGGTGCATGTGTGTCATGTGTGGTCAAAGGCCCATGGAAGCATAACCGTCACTTATGATTCCTGAAGGATCATAATTGTCAGTGATATCAGTGGCATTCACTGATCCCTATGTCGTGATCAGTTATTTTCATATTTGAACGTGATCAGTTATTTTCATATTTGAACGTGAGTTTTTGACTATGCTTTTTCACTACTAAACTGATATCTTTCTCCATTTCTTAACTGAATAAAGTATGTCACTGTTTATAGTTTTTACCTGCATGGCTGCCATAGTCTGATTCTGTGTAAATAACATCTTTTACAACTTCAATCTCCAGTGATTCACAGATAGTAAAGGTAACCAGCACATACAGCAAAATGTTTGGTAAAGGGTGAGGAACGGAAACAAACTTTATTAGAAAGTTGAAAATACATACAACTAGAGATGAGCGAGCATACTCGTCCGAGCTTGGTGCTCGTTTGAGTATTAGGGTACTCGTAAGTACTCGCTGCTCGGACGAGTATCTCGCAATGCTCGAGGAAATGGCAACTTCCGCATCGTGCTTTTTTGGTGCCTATAAACTCAGCCAATCACAAGCCAGGAGACTCTGCGGTACACCCAGCATCACGTGGGGTCCTTACATGTCGATAGCAGGGGTTAGCAGGTGTTTTAGCTCAGTGATACAAATCCATTTCACACAGCTGCGTGGAACCTTTCTGTGTGTCACAGTTCAGCACACTCACTCCAATCCGTATTTTCTGTCCAGGTGACACTTTCTGTACGTCACTGAATACAACCAAGTCTTTTGCTGCAACCTATATAGCTTGATCCCAAAAATCTCTGTGCGACATTTGTCTGGGTCGCAGTCTAAATAGCCACCATTAACAGGGTGTGAGTTAGGTCTACGATAGTTCCTGCACGTCACGTTCCCAAAAAAACAAAACTAAAAAAAAATATATAAAAAAAATATATAAAAAAATTAGTTTTTTGTTGTTTTAGATCAGTGATACAAATCCATTTCACACAGCTGCGTGGAACTTTCTGTGTGTCACAGTTCAGTACAACTCACTACAATCCGTATTTTCTGTCCAGGTGACACTTTCTTTTACGTCACTTTATTAAACCAGACTGAACAAGTTTGTGGGTTTCAGTACACCAGGCCCATTTATTTTATTTTTTTTATATAAATACACTTA